>JAPMOR010080162.1:131736-160345 GCA_026543865.1 Argiope aurantia | reverse complement strand
TTATCTGACTTTTATCATTATCTTTATGCATTTTGATATATATATTAAAACATTTTAGAACGAAAGAAATTGTAAATATATAAATAAACAAAAACCCGCCTGAACGTGCAGAATTTCTTACTCCAAATTTTATTATGCCGCAGTGATAATTTGCCTCTCTGATTTCGCGTAGTATTTCGCAAACTAGCAAGCATCTGCTGCTAATGAATGGTGTCTGATAAAAAGTGATTTTATTAAATTAGTATTAAATATTGAATGTACATTTAGTAATAAGGTATCGAGTACACATATTAATAAATTACATTTGGAAAATTTAGCATATGGGTACACTTAATATCTATACAGTTTTTTATGTGTTTATTTTAAGATCGAGATTGATCTTAAGAAAAAGTAATTATTGAGTCAACATTTTTGTGTTTAGCATCTGCCTGTAAAGGATGAACTTTACAACTAGGTCCGGCTAATGAAAATAATCTTTTTAAGCATCAAGCAGTTTGTGATTTGATGTCTCCCCCCCACTTCTTTTTGTTAACAAACTTTTATTTGATTAACTAATTTTTTGTTTGATTTCTTATGAAAAGATATAAATACATATATGGGTGATTGAACTATAAATACATACATACATACATACATAGAGATTTTCAATTTTTTATATTGATGTACGATTTTAATTAGAAATATTTGTAAATTTTAAAAAAATGATCTTTGATTGTTTTATTTGTTGGATTGTTGTGTATATTTATAATTATTAGTTATTGTTAATTAATAATAATTTACAAAACTGTATACTGTGATACCAAACTGTAATCAGTTATTGAATAATTTTTGTTAATTATTAATAAATGGTTATTGAATAATTTTCTGAATTTTTTACTTCTGGCTACCAATGAACATTAAAAATTATCAGTTGTTTATTTGTTAAAAAGAATACTTTATTTAAAAATTCTTAAAAACCTTAACCGATTATTAACCGATTAACATTATTTTGTGTTTTTTTTATCAATTAAATTTTTTAACCACGTTTATAGAAATCATATTATCATTATTATTTAAGAAAAAAACAACCCTTTCGTACAATCATGCTCTGTTCCACATTATTTGCCATCTGTGTATTGTATAATATATATCCTTTTACATAATGAATTAAGGTAGTGTTTTCTTTCTGTCCTATGTTTTTTTCAATGTAACACGGGGATCTAAATTGTTGGAAGGGGGAGGGATGTAATTGGATAGTAACAGTAAACAAGGCATTTTTTGATATCTTTCAAAAGTTTGAAAAATAATTGAAAAAATTATTGTGTCATATTTTCAGATAGTGCTTTCTGATGACAACTGAAGAAGAGTGGTGGATTGGAGATTATGCTGAAGAAATTCATGATTATCTCCGCCATAAAGAGCGGAAACGCCTCTTATTTCGAGGTCAATCACCTCAGTTGCATATGAGAAAGAAAATGGTAGAATGGATGGATACAGTTTGTCAAAAATTGAAATTTTGTACTACAGTACAGCATCTAGCTGTTTATCTGTTGGATATTTTCATGGACAATCATACTATTCATTGTGATCATTTACATATGGTTATTATTGGATGTTTGATTGTTGCAGGTGGAGTACTTTTTACTGTAAATTTTTAATATCTGTAGTTATTTTGACATTTGTTCTTTAAAACATGGTGCTACTAAATAAATGTAGTGATTAAAGATTTAAAAATGCTATTTATTTAAAAATTATTTTAATTTCTTAAAATTAGTTTCTTTGAAATGATAAAATTTGTTTACAGAACCAAGCTCTAATTATTTTTTGAAGCTTGAATATTTTTAAGGTGTCAAAATGATTTAGTAGGTTTCTCTTTCAGCAGTTGATATTAGGTATAGACTTATTCAAATTATATTATTTGCCAATAAAGTTAATTGTAAAGAAATCATTTTATTTTATATTTGAAATTTAAAATATAGCTATTCTTTTAAAAGTGTTTAATTTATGACTCTTAAAATTGAATATTATAATACTCGATCAAACTAGTTCATTTGTTGGAGAAGTGGATACAAATTGAATATGCTTAAAGTAGTATTAGGTGAGAATCGAGCACTGTGAATTGCTTATTGCATCGTTACTGATTTTTTCTCTTTTGTTATTTATTTTTCTTGAAGTATTGGGATTTGTTTTGATATGTTAATTTTAATTCTTTTTAGTTAAACTTGAAGAAAATGACAATCTCATACCAAAGAATAGTGATTTGAATGTACTGTTGGGCAACAAGTATAAGCTGATTGAATTTGTCCAGATGGAAGTGTCTGTCTTAAACTTCTTCAACTGGGATGTTTTGTTTCCTACAGCTGCTCATTTTGCTGAATATTATGCATTGTATGCTGTGCAGCAAAGTGATAAGCATGAAAACAAACCTCTGTCAAACTATGATCTTGTAAAGGTGTATGTGCAAAAATATATAGACTATTTCCTTGAAGTGACTATATTGGGTAAGTCTTTACTTCATTTTTTTTTGTATTGATGTAATTTGTTTTATTATTACTCTACACAGTTTATATAATTTTTTGTGATAAAATAAACACCCGTTGCTTTTGTAAATTATAGAATGTCATTTGATATACAAGAGATTCAAGAAACCATGCATGTAATTTTAAATATTCAGTCAAGTATTTTTCTTCTAAATTAGCAAATAATAAATGAAGAGTAATGGCATTATTGCATTCTCACTGTAATGTTGAAACAGCTGTACTGCAAACTTAAAAAGATAATTTTGGTTGTTATTTTCCAGCATGCAAATTTTTAACTTAGGTAAAAGAATTATTACTAATTTAATTTTCATATTGACAATAATACAGCATTTTCTTGCTTTATGCATGTGTGATATAATTCATAAATTTGATTGTTACCTACATTACTGGTATGGAATGTATATCTCGATCTCTTTTAATTATTACTATTATTAGTGCTTATTAAATATCATTGCATAATTCCTCAGTCAGTTTTATGTTTTTGTCTTGTCTCAATTGCACCATTGAAGCACAATAGTTTAGTGCCTTTGTTTGCATTTTGTTATTCTAAAGTATGATGCACAATGCTTGTTACCTGTTCAAATTTTGCTACTTTTTTAAAAACAATTTAAATTTTCTTGTATTTCTAAGCTTCAAGTAATTACATATAAACAGATTGAAATTTATATAAAAGAAATCTCAATAAATTTTCATTGCTTACTTATAATAATACCAGCGTAATCAATTTGCATAGTATGACATTTGTTATAATTAAATATATTTCTAGATTGAATAACTTCTTCAAAATAAGTTTATCTGTAGAAATCTTAATTTCTCTGTTTTAAATTTTAGATCATGCATTTATTAACCTAGCACCCTCTTTGGTTGCTGCAGCATGTATTGCTTCCACACGTGTATGTTTAACACTAAGTCCTCCCTGGCCATTGCTATTGCAGAAAATAACATCATATAACTACACTCAGTTGAAGCCATGTGTTGAATTGCTATTAAGGTAAGTTGCTTATTTTCGTAACAAATGCCAAAATCTTTAACTATATCGCAGTTTAAATTGTGACAAGAATTGACCAGTGTTTATTCTGCTGAAAAATTTAGAAAAGTGTCTCAGCATGCATAAAAGAATTCGGTAATTTTTAAAAAATTTTTATTTCTTGATTTTGTATGAATTAAAGGAAAAAGTAAAAAAATTATATGCATTGGTTTATTTGTATTATATATATGAAACTTTTTTTTTAGTATTGTGAGTGTTATCTACAAGAGTGGCTGTTAATAAAGTGTATCTGAGTAGTAAAATGATCTGGTAGGCCATATATTTTAAATATTTTTAAGCTTATTTGGAATATTCTGATAATTTTTTTGTTACACCAAATTTTTTTTCTTTATTATAATTAATCCAAAATCTTTTATAACCATTTGTGTTAATGTTTGGTTATTTAAAATCTTAACATGAGTAGTTATTCAGTTTGTTTAAAGTTTAAACATATTTTCATTAATATATTTAAAATATTAAATGTATAGACATTTTTGACTAATATGAAATCATAAAGTTTAATTCCTAGTAAAAGGTTTGATATTATTCTATTGTACGGATTTAACATTATGTGGGGTTGAAAAAATTCTGGTGGTATACTTACTATTTGTTAAAAAAACATGCAGGTTATATTAAGTTTTGATATTCAGTCTTTGTTTATGAAATAATCTGTGAAAACATTTTTATATGCAGTAAGGTAAACATTTTCCTAAATAAAGATTTTGGCAAAAATATAGTTTAGTCTGCCCCTTACTGCACCAGGGTTGCCAAATAACGATGCCGGACAAAATAAGCATTTCTGCAAAACAGTTACGGTTACTACTTTCTGTTATGATTAATATTATGATCTTTACTGATAAGTATTGTTCTATCTGAGTTGTTATTATTTTTTTTAACCTTTGAGATCACTGTTGCTGCTTATTTTAACAATTTTAAATAAAGAAGATTTTCAAACCGACTAAACCGGTCTGTTAAGTAAAGTGTAAAATTTAGAGTATGTGATGCCTTCAGCATCTGAAAAAAGCACCAAGCAAAATTTTTTTATTTGAAAAAAAACATCCTATGGCTTTGCTAGCAGTGGGAGCGGGGGGATCCTAGTAGCTTTGCTGGCTCATTGAACATAAGGACTATGTGATTAACAGGAACAGTACATAATCAAAGGAAAAGAAAGAAGCAATCAATCATTCTCCATACAAAATTTCAAACATGCATCCTTTTCCCAACTCGCAATATATATATATATATATTCCACTCGCCCTTTATCCATTGTGGAGGTTCAAAATATTTCCAGCCATTCTATTCACCACACATCCATTCTTGAACAATTACCAACATAATGAATTATCAAAAAAAAAAAAAAAAAAAAACCACCAGCTCAGAAAAAGAATTACAAAAAATGCAATCAATTCCATTGCAGGCGAATTCTTAAAATAATAATTGAAACGATTTCTGAAACACATATCGACAGTTAAGTGTTGCAAAAGATTAAATATTTTCTGTTCGTATTCACATTAAAATATCTTATTAACAATAAAAAAACTTTTAATTATAATACAAAATTAAAATCTTTAATTGATATTTATTATTTTTTATTTAACATTTTTCATTAAAATAGTTGTAGTTCATGTACAACTCAGTCGCAGCAAAAAGTACTAATCAAAACAACATTAGGGTTACGATAAGATCGTTTTATTGGATTACCATATTGGTGACATACTTGGGGGCACACAAAACTACATTTCAACCAAGATTTTTTTATTTGTATAGTAGTTTAAACCTCCCGTTGCTTATCCCTAGTGTCCGCTGGCAACATAGAAATAGCAAAATTTGTGCAACCCATGATTTATGCAGAGATGTATTTTTCCATCTGTTTAGCTGTGCAAACCTTTTTTTCCTGTTTATGGTTTTCATTGTGGTTTTTCTGATTTCAATCAAGTCTGGGTTAAGAGATAGTGTTAGCTATCCATGGTTCTGCAAAATATACAAGCATGTTTTACAGTATTTTGTATGCTCTTTTCAGAGCTCAAATATGTCTGGCAGAAAATGTATCTCAATTTTTGAACCTATTTCGTTAAAAGAATTGCGTAGCAAGAGGATTAAATTGCCTCGATTTTTGGTAGGGACTTTATATGAAATTATCTGAGGTAAGTCTAACTAGAGGTGCCATATTTTTGTTTATTACTATTTTGTTTGTAAAACAATAAAAAAAAAATGTGCTTGCAGAATAATTGATAATTTATTGCAATGAAAAATATATTGTAAAAAATTCAGTTCTAAAATACTTCTAAGTGCATTCATAAAAGCTGAATCATAAAAGAAAGGTAGAAAGGCAGCAAAAACTAATATAAGTCAAGGCATAATATTTTAGAGATTCTTTTTTTTAATAAACAAAATATCTATTGATCATTGAACATTGTAAAGTTAGTTTTATTTAAATGATTTGGTTAAATGTTTTTCATTAAATAAAAACTATTTTCATATGTTAAAAAAAAAGGGGGGGGCTACCTTTTGCTTTTCAACTTGTTTTGGACAGTTTGTGAACATTTTCTAAAATCTTATTAACATTTTCTCTACTGCTTAGCTCCAAGCTAATTGCCATTTTGCTTATAAAAACAGATTGCAAGCTGTTCAAAATAAATATTTGAAATTTCAGTGTTCAATTTCTTTATTTTGCAACAGAAGAAATTTTGTTTAATTATTAACCAGTGAATGATTTTTCAAATCTTAAGATGGTGTTATTTTGATATTATTTTGACAGTTCCTTCATATGTTCTCTTAAATTGTAAGCATTTTACAATTTTTGATTAATGTAAGAGGGCACACATTGCTACTTTACATAGAAAATTTGGTAACTCAAGGCTTAACGGTGTATCTTGCAAAGAATGAAAATACAGATACATTTTTTTGTTACTATTGTTATTGCGAGAAATTGTATATATTTTAGTTAATTTTCTTTCTGAGTTGATTTTCAAATTATTGTTTTTTTTTTTGCGAAATTTGTATTTATTTTTTTTTCTTAAAATCAATCTATAATTATGTTTATTTGTATGTATGTAACTTTATTCTATTTTTTAAAAATTCCTATAAGTTTAGTTATGCTACATTCTTCCTTATACTTTTATGTAAGGATATAAAGAATTTTTCATTGTTTTTTTTTTTTTCTTACAATGTTTACTCTTAACGAATTATAATATTTAATCTTTTAGGGCTCTTGACATTGACATGCTGATGAGTAAGAGGAGTGCTGAAAGAAAAGCCTCGGATTCTTCACATTGTTCTAAGACTAATGGTAGTTCTTCACCTGTGTCTTCAGATTGCATGGTTTTGTCATGAATATGTTTCCTTTTTTGAAGTTTAGGATTCAAGCATTTTACCAAGAAACTGAACCTCATTTCAAACTGTCTGTGATATTGGTACTGAAGTCATTTCAACTAAATATTGAGATAATTCCTACTTAACTGTTTACCTCATTTTATTTTCATTTACAGTTCACATGTTCTGAAAGTCATACATATTGTGCCAAATGAACCAAGTTTACTTGCTTTCCATATATTATAAGGAATCTCGTAGGTTTTTTGTACAGCATATATTTACTTAATCGATAGTTCCTATTTACCTTTTATGAAGATTGTAATAAAGAAATATTCTTAATAGTTTGTACTGCTGTTTAATAAAGCACCCTATTTTTATATGCTGAACATTTTTTTAAAATTTTTTCTTAAAAAAATATCTGAAGTCATATAATAATAGCAATGAAATAGTATAAATATTTTGTGTTTTGAGACATATCTGTACTACATGCTTGATGTTTTGGTATGTTGATAGACATATCCATCTTGTATATATATATATTTATTTATTGGAATATACTGCAAGCAAAGTAAAACTTAAGTTTATTCAAAGTACCTGATAAATTTTTTTTTCTAAAGAAATTTATTTTGAATTTTTTTAAATTTAATCTTATATAACTGGGATGCAAATTAGCTTGTTTGTATTTCAGGGTTTTTAAGATACGACGTGCAAAGTTAATATGAAAAAAGTTGTGAATTGAAGCAATTACTCTTGTTATTTGTAAATCTTAACTTTTTGAGATGTATCTATTAGTAGTAGTTATTTTTACTTGCACATTCCTATTTTCTGTGAGATTTTCCTTTTATATTTTGGAATTCCATTTTTGATTTTGTTATGTAAGTTTTGTAAATTCTGATAGTATGATGAATATGCTCAATATTTTTATTTAAGACTAGTCTATCAAATTAAAGAGTATATAAATATTTTTTCTTTTTAGCCATAATGCAAAAATATACAGTTAATTTAGAATGTTTTTAATATATATTTCATATTCTTCTTGAAACTATGTAAAAATTGATTCCTAAGTATGAATATAATTACATCTTTGTGTCAGGATGTCGTAGTGTTTGCAAAAGTTTCAACAAAAAATTAAAATTAGTACGATCACTCCTCCTTTTTTATTATTTTTATTTTTTATATATTTTTTAATTTTGCAAATGCTTGTTATATTTTAGATTTTCATTTTTTTTAAAACATTCGATATTCTGTTTGTATTAATATATTTATGAAATTGATAAAGGGTTCTTTAGATTTTGTGTATTTAATATTTTAATAAATATATTTGAAAACTTGTATAAAATGAAATAAGCTTTGTTAAAAAAAATGGAAAATATTACCATGTATGATTGAGAATAGATGTAATAAATGTAATATATTATTAATGCATGAAATTTGGAATTGCCTATTTCCCCCTTGAACATTACATAAAAATAAATCATTCATAGTTGCATAACATTTGAATAATCTAGTTTGCATTTTAATATTTCATAAGTGAGCTTGCATAACTGTTTAGAAGTGATTTTGTTATTGGCAACATTTTTCAATCTGAAAATTTATAATTACAAAAGGTCATTTGATCTGTTCTGAAGCTTGAATAAATTGTATCAGAGCAATAAAATATATAATATTTTAATAGTTGCACATGTGTTTGTCTCTCAAACATAAATTAAACAAATGATTTATCTAGGATATATATTCAAGAATTCTGAATTTGAGTATATCATACCATGATTACTGTTAAAAGTTTTCACATCTATTGTACTGTTTGATTTCTCATTCTGTGAATGTTATGATTTGAAATATTCAAAATCTTAATAGAATATTTAATGGAAACTTTTAAGGCGAAAGAAATTACGTAAGTTTTGTCTTCAGCAATAAATATCATTTAAGAAAAGTTTTGCTCTAGTATTTAATATGTTTTTCAAGGGAGAGTTGAATAATTTTCACTTGCATTAAAGGACTCTTGTACTATTTTTATTTCAAAATCATTTTCTCCATCTAGTTCATAATATCAGTATTATTTTTTGAGAGATGAGTTTTTATTAAAATTTGTATATTGCAAAATGTATACTGATATGTATATTAGTAATTAAGTGTATAATGAAATTTTCATGAAATATCTTGCTGTTTTGTGAAATATTGGATGGAATCAATTAAAGTTTTTGAGTAAATTAATATACCATTCAGTAAAAAAAGATAGCTAGATGAATTGTAAATAATACTTCCCAGTAATAACTGTCATATAAAAAAAAGTTATTATTTTGTAACATTTTTAATTAAAAAAAATTTGATTGCCTTTTTTTTCTTTTTTTCCTCATGTATTTGAAAGAATTCATCATTCACATTAACATTTTAATGTTTTGTACTGTGCCATGAGATAGTTAAAATTTTAATTTTAATAATTTGTTACCTTATTTTTATTTATTTTTTATTATTATTTAACTCTTGTTATGCATCATTCTATGAAATAACTAAGTTTTCATAAAATACTAATAAGTGTTTAACTATAACTGATTACATTTGTCATTTCATGAAAGAACTATATATTTTATGAATTTTCTATTTAAATGAAGATATATACTAAAAGAGGAATCATTACTTATTATTTTTTTTTATAATATTAGCCGAAAGCTGTTTCTTTTTTTTTAATAGCATATTTTTATTGGACATTTCTGATTTGAAAAATCATCTAATTATCTTAAATAGTTTATCATAAGAATTTTATAAACAAGGAGGTTATATACATATATTCCATATTGTGTTTTGAAATATGTCCATAATTCTTATTTGTTTTGTATTTTAAAAAAATATTGCTGAAAAAAGCCTTTTTCTTATCCAGAAATAAATGTTTCTGTAAATTTTGTAAAAGTGAATTGCTCACTGAATGTGGAACATCATTAACAGGGTACTTGAGTGTAATATATATATATATATTAATATATAATATACATATTTCCTTATTTTAGTACAAATATTTTTGATATTTTGAAATTTTATTTATTTTGGAAGTGTAAAAAGTCACCAAACAGTGCCTTACTGAAGTATAGTGGAAGAATACATTCCACTTTGCTTCGGAGCATTTGTAAATTATGTACCACTCGTGTCTTGCACAATCCATGATATACTAATAAAATAAAATATTCTGAAACTAAATTTTTTAATGCTTTCTTTTGTAATAACCATGGTACTTATAAACAAATTTTTAATGATAATATGTCATGTAAGCATATTTCTATGTATGGCACAATTTCATTTTTAGAGTCTTGGCTTTCAGGATCTGAAAAGCCAAGGGAACTGTGTGTGTGTGTGGAGGGTATACTTAGTATCATTATCCAAATATATAAAATCGTGTTTAAAATTCCTCTCTCCTATTTATTAAAAATATATTCTAAAAATGAAATTGGACAATGGTAAAGAATCGGACAATGTGGATAAAATATTATATAGAAGTTTATAAAAGATAAATATGTAGTAAAATAGGCATTTTTATGTATAAAAAGGATAAAATAGACATTTTTTCATAGTTTTTCTCCAATTGTGATGGAAAATGAGGAATAAAAGGTGTTGTAAATTCTTTTTCAAAATTAAGGGTACATATTACATAATAGGATACATTGGATTATATGAAATATAAAATGTGAGCTGAAGCTATACAAGCAATACCCTGACCTAGCCAGAGGCCATGCAGAAAACTTGATAGGGCCACCAAAGTGTAACCCCATGTAGCATAAAGGAACAAATGACACTTGCAAATAACAAAGAACCCTCTAGAGAAAACACATATTGATATAGAAAAAAGAATATAAGGGAAAAAAAAAAGACATTGCATTTTACAATACATATTAAATTGTGAAACATTAAAAATACATAAAAAGGATGTTAACATTTTACATTAGAAGAGAACTAAAGACAAGAGCTTTGACAAAATGTCCCCAATGGAAGATTTAATGACTGGAATTTTTAAGAGTTTTTTGATACCAAGAGGCATCCAATTTCTTGGCCATCTCAGTCTGTGTTCTTGCCATAGTGTACAGGCTTTGATCACGTGATTTATAGATCCTTCTTTGATGCCACACTGACAGATTGAACTTTTGTCAAAGAAACGACTTCGATGTACAGAAAATACACCATGTCCAGTGTATACTTGGTTAAGATAAGTCGCCTTCTATTCAGTGAACAAACATTTTTAAAATGTTGATAGGTTGTTCTCCCCTTGATGGAATTATTCCATCTTTCTTGCCAATCTTTAATTATTAGTTTTTTAGTCTCATTTCTGAGTTGGATTTTGGACTCGTGGAAAGTTATTTCTTGGGTTTCTAAATTTAAAACTTCCTTGGCTAGTGTATCTTGCTTTTTCATCTCCAGTATACTCTTGATGAGCTATAATCCTGATCAATTCAACACTAAGTTCAGCAGCTTTTTCTTTTATATCCAATATTATTTTTCTTGTTTCACCAACAGAATCAAGGGCCATTAAAAGATGAAGATTATGAGTTAAATGAGGTGAAGTTATGCAAGATTCAACATTCCTTTAGTTTATAACTGCTCATATTGTTTGAGAGATGCTACTTTTTTAAAATTATCAAAACAACAGATAAACAATACAAAAAAAGGAAAATATTTCATTCATCTTTTGGAGAATAGTGTACTGCATGAGAAAAAATTGCATTCTTTTCACTAAACTATATATTATGCAATAGTCCATTGTAAAGTGTAATCTTAACATAACCATAAATGTGAATTAGTTAGTGGATATCACCAGTTTTATCAAATTATATTGGAAATTAGTTTGACAGTGAAATTTTCTCAACCTTCCAGTCAATATTTTCTCATTAAATTGAACTCTCCTGAATCATTCTTATGGTAAAAAGATAAGAAAAAAAAAATTAACTATTTTGAATTACCTACATTCTATGAAAATTGCTGAGGCATTTTGCCACAATTTATAATTAAATTCCTATAAATTGGAAAATTGATTCATTTAGTCACTATTTCATTGACTGAAACTTAGACTTTTTGAATGTATTTATTGTTTAAGCATAATAATTCTGATTAATGAACTATGTGCTTTATCTGTTTATTTTCTGATATTCTTTTTAAAAGATTACATCATTTTAATCTGTATTTCAAACATCTAGAATTCAACTTGACTGGATTTCCTAAGCCATATTCATGTTTAAATTTGTTGAGATGCATAACTGTATTTCATTTTGAGGAAATTTTATTTTTTAAATTATTTTTTCTTTTATGGTAATAAATGGAGTAGTTTTTCATTATTATTTTGGATCTTGATCTCATTTTAATGATTTTTGTCTTAACTGTATCTGATTTGTGTTAATCAAATTGAAAATTTTTAATGACAACCCATATACTAACTTCATGCAGTTGTATTGCATGAAGTTAGTATATGGGACAAATATACCTGGACAAATATACACTGTTTTTTTTATTAAAGTTTCAAATGTATATTACGGTAATTTTGAAGAAAATTTAATTTATTTTATTAGAGTATTGATCACTATAATGGGCAATTTGTCTTAAAATTTTAAAATAAAGTTGCCATTGCTTAAAATATTGCTGTAGGATAGATATATCTTGCATAACAATTTAAAAAAAATATGCACGATTCAATGAAAATAATTTCTGCTTTTTATATTCTTCTGTAATGCAATTACATACAACTTCAGAAGAATATTTTCTCAATAAGCATGGACAGAAAAACCAATTTTTAAAGGCTGTTCAAAATTTGAAGTAATGTTTTTTTAAATATTGAAGAAATAAACTGAACTATAAGCCAATCATTTATAAAAATACAATAAAATGTTTTTGGAGTCATTACCCAGCAATTTTAAGAGGGCTTTTTCCTTTACTGAATATATATCACATGGAAAAGTAATCTGTATCTCCACATCAGAATTTGTAATATCTGAAATTTATAGTTTGCGAAAAAAATTCAAATAGTTGATGGATTTTTCTCTTTCTAATTTAATTGGATCTATTGTAGATAATACAAAAGATCCAATTCAATGCAAAGATCCTTCTGTTCATTTGAAGTATATCAACACACATCGTATCGTAATTTGTCAAAAAAAAAAATCGATTGTGAAAAATAATTCCTAGTTTCACGCTTCTGAATTTTTCTTAAAGGAATTAAGCTTTTTTTTTAAAGTTTTTGTTTTGTAAGCACTGATTTTGGTCTGATAACTCAAAAATGGTGCAAGCTGCAATCATAAAATTTGGTATATTTATTCTTTTCACCAGATTTACAAATTTCTATCAAATTTGAAGGAATAAATCATTTTATAGTAAGTCTAACTAAAAAATAAACTAACTAACTAAACTAAAAATAACTAACTAACTAATAAATCATTTTATAGTAAGCCTAACAGTTCGGTCGTCTCATTCCATATGTATAATACAAATTACTAGGTAGATGAAATTAAGTGTATTGATTTATCATTTGGGATAATAGATTAATGTCAAATTTTGGACAAGTCACTCAAAAGGGCTGATCATCTGTCTGTTTGTACTTTTATAGGATGTGAACTCAACAGATGAAAAAATACAGCAATAATATGTTGTCTTGTCAGCAATATTATAGATCTATATCAAAATTTGGATCCAATCAGTGGGAAAGGAGGAAACCAAATTCCATACTAGAGTTTCTTCATTGTCATAATAATACAAAGTGCACTTGTGTTGGTATATGAGAAAATTGATAAAAGGACATTTATACTGGTTTGATTCCAGTAATGTTTCGTCGAATTGCCGTTGCCCAATGCATTATATATTTATCTAATAAAAAGAAATATTAATTTCGGTTGCATTCATGAATTCTTCATCATAGCGCTTTCACGATTTAAAATAATTATCATATTCACAATTTAAATAATTATCGATTTTTTTTAATCGATCAGATTTTTATCAACTGTGTTGATCTTTGTCTATTTACGAACAGGAAATACCAACATATTTGATCTAGATCTGATGTCGTTCTTTTCTTAAAATTATATATATGTTCTATAGAACATGGTATAAGTTAATCTATGTAGAAATTCACTGTGGATCTAATTTTTTTGGCAAAATGTTTAATATGGATAAAAAATGTTATAAAGAAATTCGATTTATTCCAAAATAGATTTAATTTAGATAGGGCTTTATTTAGAGGTTTGCCTTCTTATTTTTTTAAATGTTTCTCGCAGGTTTAACCATTTTTTTCTAATTATGGTTGATCCTTTTTTGATAATTAAAGAATTATTATACATTTTAATCTATAAATTTTTTTTCTATAAATGTCTGCTTGATGTTTGGTGGTATAAGTTATTTTAACTTTTATTTTATTCTGTTATGTTAAAAAGACATAATATCTGCTATTTAATAGCATATAGAGCATTATAAGAAACATATCATGAACTATGATTCAGGTAAAATATTTTCTAACATATTATTTTATTTACTTGGTTTTAAGTCTCAGATTGTATATTTTCCCTGGCTTATCACTTGATGTTTTAGATATATTTTGCGTTTATTTTACAATATGCGATTTCTCTTTCTTCCAATTGGTTTTTACAGTATATTGATAATTTTAAATTTCACGAAGAATTATTTCATAATATTTTAAGAATTTTAACTTCTATACAACATTATTATATGTTTTATCACCATGAACTTGTTAATCCGCTATAGGTTTGGCACAGTATGGCCACAAAATGGCTCTTGCGCCAGTAAAATCCAACCAACTAACCAATCTAACAAATTATTCAAGGTTCTTTTTTTGCGTTTGGATAACAAAATTATTTTCCTAAACAATAATTACTTTGCCAGTAATTATTTAGGAAGCACACTCATCAATTATTTTATAAATTTTTAAATTTGGATCTGCATTTTTCATTTAATTAGAAACAAACTTCATTTTTACTTAGGAAATAATTTCCCAATTGAAAAGTAGAAATATAAATATCGCTAGCTAAGTTTAATGTTTTAAAATAAAATCTCCAATATTATATATATATATATAAAAAATCAATATATATTTATCTCCTTTCTCTAAGACCCCTCTAAGCATGGTAATAGTTACGGTTGAAGCCATTACGTAGGATTTTCCGTCTTGCGTAACGAGCAGCATCTACCATTCGAATAGACTGAGATCTTGTTATCTGCTGATATGTATTTCGCAATTTCTTTCCTGATAAAAGATCAGTAGCTTGCATTGCCACAAGCTCTGTCTAAGTTTCATGTTTTCTCATTGCTTGAATGCGATGCCTAATCATTCCTCCCTGCGGGGATTCGCTGGTGAGCATAATTTAATCGATGTTTTTTATCCTGCATTATCAGAAAAGTTTTTGGAACACCATTTTCTTTCGAACGATAGTATCTGGGCAAGTAATAATCTGACTATTTTGGTGCTTTTTATGCAAAAATCTTAAATATTAATATCAAGGATTTTATTTTATGCCAGCAGTAGTTAGAAAATATCCTCTGCATTTGTATTATTTCTCTTTTGATACAGTCATATTTTTTAAAAAAAATATGAATTTATTTCCACAAAACCTAATTTACAATATATAAATGCTTATTTAAATTTTAGAAGTCGAATTGAGGTTAGTTCAGTACTATAAGATTATGTATTGTTGCTAATACATGATTTCTAAATAATCATTCATTTAGGTCGCCAATTCATTAGAGAGAGCAATTCTAGAACTTTTTTTTTACAGGTGCTGTTACAAAAATTCTTTAAATTCATTAAAAAGTTAGCATGTGCTTTAAATCTGTTAAAAGTTTGCATGCGCAATCCCGCTTGTAAACGCCACATTCAAACACCAACAGAATTCTTTTGCCGCTCTAATTTATGTTGATATTATTAGCAAACAGTGGCGTAATGTAGATAAGCAGTGCACAGGACATAATATGATTTGTATTCTCTTCCAAATCATCAGTGACTTTATCAAGTATAAATGGTACCTGAGGTATGATATTATTTTTACTTTCTTGGATACAATGTATAGAGAAAGTATTGCGATCGCCAGATTTTGTCGCATCTCCAAGTGCCAGACCTCTCTAAATTGGAAAACGTAATTTTAGCATTATGTCTATCCACTTGTCTGTTTCTCTGTGAACATTATAACTCAAAAACACTTTGGGTTTAGACAGATTAAATTTAGTACACGAACTTTATAATGTAAATTTGCATATAAAATGTCAAACAAAATTCATTTAGAAGAAGTTTGGATGCTCAAGTAAGAGTAAATTAAATGATTAATTACAAAACATAAAGGGCTAGATACATGAACTTTGAGAGATAATTTTAGCACCTAAAATATAGAGTCATCAAATTTTGAACCAAATCTGTCAAAGGGTTGACTATCCGTCGGTCTGTACTTTCGTATGAATGTAGATACAATGAATTCAATGAAATTTGGTACGTGATATTGTGATTATAATTGTAACTCCTTGTCAAATATGTTCTTTCACCTCAATGATCATTGATTGTTGTTATCATTCTCCAACCCCATAATCCTGGCCAGAGACATAATTCCATATATTAATATTTCTCAGGTACTTGCTCAAACCCCCTAAGTCGTGTTCGACAACGTTATCGGGCCAAAGCAAATATTATCCAAAAATAAGGATTCATTTCAAATAAATGCTCAACAACATAGGCTACTTCTGCATATGAGATACAGGTAGACTATTAGCAAATAACATATCAATATAATCTTAAATTATGAGATGCAGATTTTTTTTCTGATTATATATTACATTTGCAGAGGAACGGGACTCTTTATAACTTCATTATGATGTGAATGAAAATCATAGACGAGTTTCAGGAACAGTTATTTAATTATTTTCAAAGTTTCACATTTTACAAGACAAAACAAACGTGAACACGAAAATACACGATATTCAATTAGAACACAATCTAATAATGACTCCTCCAGAAGGAACATGGTAAATATACCTTAATGTTAATAAGGTAACGCCATCTGTTGTATCAAAAGAGAAGGTAGTAGATTCATGTAACCGCTACACAGTTTTTTTTTTTTTCAGTGTGAACTGAATAAAATGACGTATATTCGACAAATTATTAACTGATATATTTTTGAAAGGTAGTATATGGATTTGATACCACGATGAATCAACTCTAAAATACTTATTTTGAGATTTTGCTGTTTTCCCTGCATTGTTGGAAAATTCAGATTCGGATATTTTAGAACTGATTATTATTTTAGCAGTTGTGAAATGACTGTCAATAATTTATTTTTTACAGCAAATTACAAACAGAATTTGAGATCTATGTGATTATATTTAATTTCCAACTGCATTACTGCATCCATTGAGTGCGTGATAATTTTATGGTGATAATTTCCATTATCTTACTAATGAAAATGTAATATTCCATTATAAATAATTTTAACATAATTTAATAGAAAGTAACAAAAATTATAGATACTTTAGATGTGAGATAATAAATAAAAGCTTTACAAATTTCTCAACTTAAAAAAAAACGGAATTAAAAATGTGAAAAGTATGCTTTCGAATTCTTGTAAATAAAAACAAGATTTAACACGAAACATAGCGATATTAAGACTTCTGAATTGTTGCTACCTTCAATAAATCAACATAAGCAATATTTTTATAATTTTATTTTATCAGTTTCTAGGAAACAACAAATAATCATTTATTGTGTACTAGAACGCTGTTTTGAAAAATTAATGATGCTGAATCCAAAAGAAATATTTCAAGGCTACATGAACAATGACTATCGATTCCAAAAGGTGGTAAACGCGCTTCAGATTCTTTTTAAAAATGTATGTTTTTTGAATAAGTTATATATTAGTTTTGTGTTAATGACATGAAGTGATAAATTTGAACTTTTTTGATTTATGTTGAAATGTTCCTTTTCGAATAAAAGGAGGAGGGGGGGAAAAATCAAAATCTATATACATTTGCTAGGTAACAAAAATGTTCTAATGTTCTAGGGGAATTTACTGAATTGATATACGAAATCAGAAATGCATTTTGGGCTTTGCAGAATTGCTAATGATAGAAAACACCAGAATGGTGCACAATATCAATGCAAAAATTACCTTTTAAATTATTTATTTTTTTAGAAATATATTTAACTAAAATATCTCTACCTAATAGATTTCCTATGAAAAATTCATTTGAAAATGGACTACTTTAAAGTAAATGAAAAAGCAAAGTATTTCCGAATTCTTCTATTAAATTTTTAATAACTCATCTTTTAAGCATCTATGCAAACAACGCTCGGAAATGTTGCTTAGAAAAACTTGTTTTTAATAATTAACAATAAGAGTATGTTTTCTGTGGAAGTTCTAAGAAGGCAGAATACAAAAATCAATTCAACGAGAATAATTCATTATTTTTTTGTATGTTTTTTAAGTAAATAATAAAGTAAGCCTTTAGCAATAAATGAGCCTCCCCGAAAGAAGAAATTTTATGAAATAAGTGCACTTGCAGAATTCTGTAACTATAATTGCTCATTTTTTTTGAGAGTTTTGTTCTGGAAATAATTTATTCCTAAAAAGTGGCAACCTATTCGTCTGTTTTCTGATGATTAGAAAAGTCAACGAACTGTCACGTTGCCATTCTTTTCAAAACCAAAAGAAAAAATAAATAAAGAGGCATGAAAAACAACACATTCGCTGGTTAATATATACAAAGACATAAAAGCCATGTAATAAGCAAATAAGTTTTCCCTTTTTCTACTTTATTTTTCTCTTTCACACGCAGGTGCTATGTAACAGAAAAAATAACAAGAAAACAACTATAAAAAGAAAACACTTGGCGTGAAAAGAAAGATTTTGCCAATCGCGTTTCTGACAGATGGGTACAGAACCAAAAGAAGATCACTGATACGAATAATACGAACACTTGCTGAAGAAAAGAAGCAAACGAGCCGTTAGGAAAAAAGACAGCAGGTATTATAAAAAGATTATTAAGAAGCAGAGCAACGCTAATTAACAGAATTTATTTATGATAGAGGAAGAGCAAGTTAAGAAACAAATATGAATTAAGGCATAGAATTTTTTATAAAAGTCCATTTATGTGTATGTTAAAAAGGAGAAAAAATTATCATTTGTTCCTTTTGTGTCCTCAAGGAGAAAGATAAAACTATGAAGCGTGGTTTTTTGTTATAAAATCAGTAGGAAAGTGTAACATAATATTTACTACTTAACTCGAAGTCTAACGTAGTTTTCCTTTCTTAGGTTAAAAAATAGAATTTGGAAAACAAACCCCTTTTGTATAAATATTCTAAATATAGGAAGTATATAATAGGAAGGATATAAGGAAGTATATATTTCATATACTTTCTGATTATGTAGCAGTTACATAAACTTACTACCTTCTCTTTTGACACAACAGATGGCGTTAGATTATTAACACCAAGTTATATTTAACTTGATCCTTTTTTGAGGGTCATTATTAAGATTATATTCTAGTGAGTGTCGTGTATTTTTCATGTTCGTGTTTGTTTTGTCTTGTGAAATGTGGGACTCAGAAAATACATAACTGTTCCTAAAACTCGTCTATTATTTTCATCTACCTCATAATGAAATTATAAAGTCTCGCCATTCTACAATTAGAATTTGCGGAATTGAATTCATTGTAAGTGAATGAATACTCTTTAAAGAATAGATCCTAACATTTATTTCTATTACATTATGAGCTAGATTGTGTTATGGCTCTTGTAGGAAATTGATGAGTCATGATATTTTAAATGACATACATCTAGATACTGATTTAAAAATATTCATATATGAGTATTTATTAAAATTCATATTCGAAATAGTTTATTTAGAACAAAATAAAATCCTGCCCTTAAAAAAATCTTCCGCTTTTAAGAAGTATAATGATCAGGTTGGCGAGTATATGTCTCATATTTCCATATTTTAAATCTCTATTAAATATTTGTGAGACTTATTACTGTGCTGGTGAGAAAAAACCCCCTTTTTTTTCTCTCTCTCCTCAAATTCAATCCAAGACATTTTAAACACAACAGAAAATATTCAGGCACCACCAAGGATATAATAACGGTAATATGAAATGGAGTCTAAAACAAACCCCGCTAGTTCAAACTTGCGTATATTTCATCTGTTGTTCAAAGAACAATTCTTTCATATTTAAAAACAACTAATTATTTTTACCCTTATATTTTCCTTGGGGTTAGTTTATAAACCAACATTAGGGCTATTTTGGGACAGACCTCGTAATTTTGAACCGCGATCAGATGACAAGGATGACACCTGAGCTGGCACCCACTTCTCAAAACTTCTACATCATACCAATGGGAGGACGTTTTGTCCAAACGGATTTAATGGAACCGGGCTTCGAAACCGAAACTCTCCTATTTCGAAGCCGAGACCTTACCACCAGGCCACCGCGGCCTTATTTTCCTTGGTAATAAAATTCTAATTTTTACATAAGAAGCTCAATTGTATTCTGCCTTTTTAACTCTTAAACTTTGCCTAATTTACTTATAATCATTTTCTGTTTATTTTACTAATATTAGATATCATCGTTACAGCTTATAAAATCTAATCTGCATTGACGAGTTTTAATTTATACTATATAGTTTCGTGTAGATTTTTAAATTTATTTATTAGATTATTTTTTTGAAGGATTCCTATTAGAAAAGTATAAAAATTTTCTTTTCTATGAAGCAATCTAAGAGTGTAGGAATATTTTATTGCATTACAAAAGTTCAAAAATGGATTTTCCATTGTGAAAAGCATAGAATTTCTACCTTCAAAACAGACAGCTCTAAATCGGAGCGAAATTCATCTATTACACAAAACATCACAAGAATTCCAGTTTCTCCAAAAATATAAATCAGATCGGAACTTTCACTTTGTTTCAAAAAGAAAGTAATTCTTGGAATTGAACAAAAAGAAAGGCTATGAAAGATACAAAATTGATGGTTAATGTAATATGTTCTTAAAATAAATGGCTGAAAAAGGAAAGCAATGGAATATTTTTTTTAGAACCAGAGTGATAAAAGCTGAACGGAACTTGAAAAGAATTTTAGTGACAAGAAATTTTTACTATTATAGACGATAACTTTGTAACAAACTCCTTAAAATTTTTGAAATTGTAAACAAAAGAAGGTTTTCTGCTTCAGTGGAAAGTTTATTCATAGAATATCAAGTTAAAAGGAGTTTATTTATAGAGTATCATAGAAGAAAAGAAAAACCTCTTTAGAAAAAAAACCCTGAATAAGTGTAAGAAAACGATTTATATTTAAACTCTCAAGAAACAAGAAAATTCTGCATTCAGTTCTCATTCATCTCATTAAATAAATTATTTTCTTTTTAATTTTATTTCACAATTATAAATATTATGGAATATCAGAATTAATTTTTGTGTGACAAATTCACTACCAAATGGGACTTTTAATTGGGATCGGAATTTTATTTGAATTTACTCATTAACTGGCAAGTTAGCTCTGAAGATCATAAAATATTGCTTGCCACCAAGAACTCGCAACTGTATGAAATTTCAGAACTCTGCTGCATTTCGAAGTGACAAAAATTGATTATAAAATTCTGTCTATCTGTGACAAATTCACTGCCTCAGGGAGATTTTGACTGCGATCGAAATTTAATTTAAATTTACCCATTAACTTTCAAGTAAATTCGAAGGATCATAAAATATTCCATTGCCACCAGGAACACGAAACTGTATAAAATTTCAAAACTCTGCTACATTTCGAAGTGAAAAAAAATTGATTATAAAATTATATTGATATTCATAATTTTGTAATTTATTATCATGAAAGATGATAAATTAAATAAAGAAAGTGTACTTAACTATATGAAAAATTTAAATCTATCACTAAAAATATGGTTGGCAGATTTGTAGGTAATTACTGAGACATGTTTTCTACATTGCCAGACGATAGAATGTTAAAGTTAATTAAGTAACAAAAATAGATTAGGATAAGGTTTCTTCGGTAAGAAAATTCACTTGTACAACTTAAGTTCAAGCTATATTTTTAACTCCTGCAGATAATAATAATTATTTTCTTATTTCTATAGATCCTTTAAGTGTGAAGCAGTTCTCCGTCCCATTTCTTAACGACATACTTTATGGTTAAAAATCGCCCCAAAAAATTATTAAAGACATCCATGGATTCCCTAAAGGTCTTTTTGGAACTCGAAAATGCGTAATTACCACAATGCTGAATTAGATTTATCTCTAAGTCCGTTTATCACTTTATGATATGATCTGTCTAAATTGGCTCCCTAATTCCCGTAAGAGCCTCTATCGGAGTAATGCCCTAGAAAAGAAAGCTGTAACAAATCTCTCTTCTGCAAACATCGTCGTATTCATTGTTTGAATCCCTCGAGTTATTAGTCTAGAGTCCTTTTGCCTCGAAGGACCACATTAATTACGCATTTGCAGCAGATTCAATGACGGTTCTTGCTTAAATCCATCTTCCTGTAATGAGGGCGTATGTTTGAAAGATAGTTCCCTCGTACCTCCGCATGGAATTTTGAAGTGTCATCGGACAGTCTCGGAACCTTCTTTCCTTTTGTATCAGTGGAGCTTCAATTAATTCAAGTGCACTTAAGGAATTTCCTAACGATTCCAGTAACACGATTTGTACGTTATTAAGTAAAAAGTAAATAACAAGGGAGTGGAGGGGGGGGGGGGGGGGTTTCTACTCGGTATACTTGTTTCTTCGATACCTGTGCTACTTAAAAAGTGCAAGATGTCTTATCGGCAAGATAAGAAAAGGTCTTGAAATGACAATTAACTTCTTGTTTTAAGATGTATCGAGAGGTTGTTAAATATATACTTTAAAATATTGAGAATCTATTGATTAATTAATTTCTTTTGAAAAAGACATTGATATGCGCTGTCATTTTTTTAAAAATTCTAGTGCAGTGCAAAATAATCAAGTAGTTTGAAGCTATTGGGAAAAGTTTTTGATATCAAAGTAAAAATGGACGATTTAATGTAGAGAAAACACTTTATATATAGATCACTTAAGTTTTGAAAAGCCTATTATTATGGTTATGATTTCATTCGGAATGTTATTTATCTATACTTATATAAGAGGAAATGTTTGCTTATGTAAGAATTGATTATTTGGCTTAGAGGTACCAAATTGGACACAAACGCACTTCAAAAGATAAAAATACCCACCTTAAAGCCGTGTTTTGGAAATTTTCATTAATTAAATTTAAGTGAAATTTTTGATGACATTTTGAACTTGAGAAATTTAAGTTCTACACGATTTTAAAATAAAATTTGTTTTTCATGTTATCAATTTAATTTGAAGAGTGATTGTTTTGAATTTTGTTAATTAATTTTTTTTTCATTTAATTTAACAGATTTTATTCTTACAATGAAATTAGTTTTTGCTATTACTTGATCAAATCTAGACTTGAGTAAGTAGTAGATAGTGATGGGCAGTACTTTGAATCGTGGATAGGTAAATCATTTTGATGAATAAAGCCTCAAATTTTGAAAGAAATGGTAAAAGTAAAGTTGTACACATAATAATAATAATTTTTTTTGCAACTCTATGTTTCGAAGGGTTACAGAAGAAAAATATTAACCTTTTGATTAAATTATAATTAATTACAATTCTAGGTGAAATAGTGTAAAATTCTTTATAATTGAACAATTTTTGTTTAAGAAAAACTTAAGGCCAAATTTGTTAACTTTAGATGCATTAATATATCTCATCGAACATTTAGAGCTGTTTTTGTACCACGAGTGCCTAAACATACATTATGATTTTACAGAAAATATTACAGCTATAAATATAATGATAATTAAGAGAAGGAATATGAAGTTTAATAAAAGTGGATTTAAATCCATAATTTCAGTGATGATAGAAAAAAAACTTATAATTTTATCTTAAATCTCTATCTCTATTAATAATAAAAATGAATGTGTGTGCGTGCTTGTGTTGCAAAAAGTTTATCTTAGAGGTACTAAATTTGGAACTTATATACATTTAAAGGATTTTGTTTGAAATTTTAAATGATTTTGTTTGAAATTTTAATTAATTAAAATTAATTTGTTTTACTGTTTTTTGACAATAACTTCTAAAAATATTATTGCACAAAAATTTTCAAAAATTGTTTCAAAATTAAAAAAAAAATTATCTTTGTAATGATAACCAATTCGAAAATCATGCAAATTCTCTCTGAATTCTGGAAATTTTTTACAAATATTTTTCGTCGAATTTTTATTAGATGAAAAATCTAGATTACATTATTGCCCTAAAATTCAAAATGTTTCCGTTGTTCCATCAAATATTTGATCACGTGATTTTCTTTCGTCATTAAAAGCTAAAGGAGAAGGTTAATTACACGTGTAGTTTATATGATGAATAAAAAATGAAGTTACAATATTCCAAAATTTAGAAAATAGCTGAACCGGATATTTATGCTTTTAATAGTATTTTCAAATTATGGGAAATAGTCTTCATTAGATAGGTTAATGTACACAATGATGAGAACATATGCAAGATATTTAAAGTAACACGGTTTTAATGCCTGGCGTTTTGACAAAATTATGGACACGCAAATATATTTAAACGGTTTAAATATAATCAAAATGTAACTAATATTCTCAGCGAACCAGCTAGTCATCAAAGACGACTAATGCAGTAATATAGTTGTTAATTTAATTATTGATTGACTACAGAGAATACAATAATTTGAATATGTTTGAGAATACAACTAATATTCTTAGCGAACCTACTAGTCATCGAAGACGACTAATGCAGTAATAGACTTGTTAATTTAAGTATTGATTGAATGCAGAGAATAAAGTAATTTGAATATGTTTGAGAATACAACTAAACTTTCAACAAACCAGATATTCACCAAAGACGACTAATGCAGCAATATACTTGTTAATTTATTGATTGAATACAGATAATAAAATTATTTGTCATAATTTTATTCTTTCATTTGTAGTTCAGTACAAAAGTATGATGAGTTAAATATATGGTAAAATAATATGCGACACACATTTTAATGAAATCTGTAACCTATTATTATATGGCAACATCGTAGTGATACGTATTTATTCAATCTATAAAATAGCTATTGTGTGAATAAATTATGCTCTACTAAAATATCAATACTGAAAATTGTTCTACTATGTGAAGAGAAAAAATCTTAATTGTTGCAGATAATAAAATAATTTAATTTGCGATATTTTTATTCTTGTTATTACTATATTTTCGCATTTACTATATTTTTCGAATTAACTATACTTCGAATTTACTATATTTTTAAATGTAAAATTCTAATAAAAAAATATTACCGAGACAATTCACAAACAGAAATAGAAACAGATTTAAACGAAGAATTTTGTTTAATCAAATCATAAGCAAATATTGGGTTTTGAGCAGACATAGCACAAATCAACAATAAAAGAGATTATAATTCCTTTTATAAGAATGTCAATTACATTTTATGAAATTTGGAATAAAGAAAAAAAAAGAAAAAAAAAAAAAGAATGGCCCAGGTTCTTATAATTGATTTTTCTTTTCAGTTAGTTTGTGTGATTTATATACATGCTATTAATTTGAATAAATTATTATATAGAATTGAAACTCTTTTAATATTTGCAATGTTTAAAATAATCAACGTATCTTAGATTTTTTGCAAAGAATAAAATATCTTCATCCGTGTCTATCTCTTAAGAAATAATTTAATATACATCATTTTCTGAATAAATATGTAAGCAAAACACACAATTTTCATTTCTGAAATTTAATATTTAATTCAAGTTGCGAGAAGAATGAATACCAGATTAGAGACACGTAGTATTCTACTTATAAAAAAAATACAAAAATACAGTTTGGATTTTAATTTAAAATAAAATTTTAAAGATTCTGAGTTTATTGGAAATTTGAGATGTATGGATTTGTGTTTAAAAACTAATGAAATTACTTCATTCTTCAATATTAAAGGAATATAAGGAATATGGAAGATTTTTTAGAGTGTTAAGAGTAACAAAATTCCATAATTTTACTGCAGTAAATCGAATCATAATAGAGTTTAGAAATAGAGAGAAAATTATAGAGTTTCATTAAAATAATAATTTTCATATTTTGCATTATTTTTGAAAATTTACGAGATAACAATGTTTTTATTTTAAATAAAAATGACATATTATAAATATAAATTCATTTTAAAATCGTAAGCATTAATCGAGTTTAGGAAGTACTACAACGTACTTCCTTAAATTAATTAATGTTGCGCAGTCCGGGGGAGAGAGGTTGCCTAGAGGTAGCGGGTCTTCATCGTGATCTGGGCGTTCCTGGTTCGTGTCACGGTTCGAGTCTGGTTGTTCTCCCCCTTGTGTGAATCTGTGAGATGTTTGAAAAGGCCTTTCCTGTAAAAAGGTGTTTTACAAGCGAGTATGTGACTTTCATCTTCAGATGCGCTAGAAGCCAGATTTCTTTCCTCGGGTACTCAGGGGCATTTACCATCAGAAACTACTGCACAAACTCGACTTAAATCGCTGATTTTATCAGCGGGCTTGTCAATAATAGTCTATAACAAGTGCATAAGTAACAACAATAACATAATGTTCAAATGCTGTATTCGATGTCTAATCAAGATTGAAAATAACGTTTGCTTTTTTCTCGTTTGAAGTTTATTGTCAGAAATTTGATTTGAACCCATCTTTGGAGAGTGAAAAGAAAACAAAACCTTGGAATTATGAAAACATTTTTTTATATCTCTTTTAAAATTAGGTTTTTAAAAATGATATATAACAGAAATATTTTAAAATTTTTCGATATATCGATCTCTTTAAAGCAATTTAGTTGAGTGTTAGCATTGAAATGGAAGGCCTCTTTTGCGTTCAGAATATTATCCTTTCAGAAAACATTATCATTAGAATATATTGAGTTTGAATAAAGTGTGAAAAGTTTGAGCATGTATAGTATTATTTTCGTTTTCGATCTAGCGTGAAAATTAGATTTACTATCGAAAAGAAATAAGGGCATTAAAAATATTTTCACATTGTTTTTCATTTATTTATTAAATTTATAAGACTAATATTTAGATTATTAATATCTGCGTTTCAAAATCGATGCGAAAAATTAGTATATTAGAAATCTATTTAAAGATGATATTTAGTAAATACAAATTATACTGAAATGAATGTCGGAGATTTGATTGAGCAAAAATATAAAAAGAAATGGACATTTTCAGCAGTAGTTTTCTACCTATTTATCTCTACCATTGTGAATATGTATAGTCCTTTTCCCAATTAATATTTATGCTATGTATTTATATTGAAAATTTTATTTATATTTTTTTATTAGGGCATTCCATTTTAAATGATGCAGGTGTAGAAAAAGACATGAACATATAATAGACAAAATATTTAGCCAACATATTTACCAGTCGCAACTTACATAATAAATCACTATCTAAAACCTTTCTTAATTTCCACATCTTTAATTGCTAATATGATTATAATATTAGCTTATAAATTATTATTTTATTAATATAATTATTATAATGTTTCGAAATCTGGTGTTTGTTTTAGAATTTAAGTTAAGCCAAAACCCTTGAATGTCGTCATTTTTTAGATATTTTGTAGAAAACATATACTAACATAATGTTAATTAATATAGATTTAATTAATGTTAAAAGGTACGAAATATATATAAATTAAAAATTCCGTTATATATCTTTCCTATCATAGTTTACTGCAGCATTGTCATATCCGGCCCTTGCACCACAAAACTAAAACCAACAGCATAAGATTTATCAGTTAATATAAGTTCATTTTTCGATTGCTACAGTCTACAGTCAACATAGATGTAAACCTTTAGAGATACAGCAGATTAACATCAGTGGAAAAAGTTTCTTTTTCGACATCTTGAAAGCTATATATCAAGATAACTAACAGCACAAATGAATAAGAATTAGAGTTTATAAATTCGATAGTATTTATTGAGGAAGATCGGGACTGTTTTAGAAAATATTACACTTATATCTTCTAGAAAATATTACACTTATTATTCATAAGTTTTTATTCGAAGACCTGATGGGTAACAATGATAGAATGGATCAAAATGCTAATTTATGACTAGCTTAGAATTGAAAGCTATCATTGAAATATATTATTTAGATAACTTATTTGAAGAATGGAATGTATTTAAGTTAAAAGAAAAGATTAGAAAGTCAATTTATGATTGAATAGGAATTACAAGCTTTTCCATTGAAAGAGATTTTTGAGACTCTAATGCAGAATGTCACTGTATATAATCAATCTGTGGAGTAATATTATTCAAAAATGATAGACGTGAGATTCTGAAATGAATTATATATATATACTGTTTTGGCGAAAGTGCCATGTTAAGTTGTTTAGATCAGGAAAAATTATGAACTAAGCTATGGATCTTTCCTGTAAGATATTCAGTTTAAAGCCAAGAATGCTTTTTTTTCACTCATCACACAATTTTTTCTTCTTTTTTGTGAAAGGATATATTTTTATCCGGTTTTGATACTAAAGAATGGTTCAAGTGTTCAGGTTCCCTTTTGTATCAGATTGAAATCCGGTTTAGTGTATTCAAAACCGAAAGCTGAATGAATTAATGCATTTATTAATGATCAATTATATATATATATATATATATATATATATATATATATATATATATATATATATATATATAGATAGATAGATAGATAGA
>JAPMOR010080162.1:117226-127702 GCA_026543865.1 Argiope aurantia | reverse complement strand
TTGACGGATGTAATCCAAAATGCGACTTTGTAATCCAAAATTTGATAGGGATAAAATTATTTACTGAATTTCACATATCTCTTTGAAGTTTTGAATTATCAGATGTCATTTGAGTTTTGAATTTATCCACATTTATGAGGAAGGATAGATGTGTATATGTTACTAGAATTTATTCGAATTTTAGCAAAAATCTCTAGATTTTATTCGAATGTCACTGACCAAATTTCATTCTTTTAGATCATTCCGCTTCCGATTACCGTTTCAAAATAGTCAAAAGATTATAATTCTTCACTTTTTCTTTCTAACTGAAATAGGTTTAAAAAGCGATGATTAATCAGAACTGGAGGCTGAAAATTTGATAGTTAAAATTTCACTTTGTATATTTTGTATACAAGAAATAAAGAAGAATACACGCATTATAAGAAATTATTTCTTCTTATTTGTTTAACAATGTAACGTAGTATTATTTTTTTACTAAAAATTAGCTAGTTAATGGAAAGAATGGATGATTTAAAAGCTGCAGTTTAGAATTCATTAAACAATGTAGTTTTCAGTGTCCGGAGTAAGTCTAAGTAAATCTAACTACTATTTTAATGTTTGGAAAAATTAACATCTCGTTTTAAAATTATTTTGAATTACAAATCATAATATCAACTCATTTGACAGCAAGATTCTTTTTAAGATTTCTTGTTGTGTCTTAATAAAAATCATTGATTTAAATAAAGGGGAACTAGAAGTGAATTTAATAATAACATCGAATAGCGTAGCAGGAAAATGATTTCTCAACATATATTAAAAAATTATTAATAATTTTTGAAAAATATTCATTACTCTAAGAAAACTATTGAGAGGTTTGCTATATTTGAGATATGATGATGGGATTTGAATTTTCTAAGAATATGAGCTGTGTAAAAAGACAAAAATACTCTAGATTAAATTTGTCTCGCAAAAATTATTTGAGAAAGTTATTAACTAGTTTTTCATTTGGTGGATATATTTAAAATAGAAAGATATCTTAAAAGAATGAATGACCAGTGTAACAAAATTCTTTGTAGAAATGAGAGAAAATCATAATCACAGTGAATTTAGTGCTAGATATGAATATATGTGTCTTGGCTAAATTTATGCTGATTGGATTTTTTTGTAACATTAAATGACGGAAATATACATTTAATTTTTTCATTTAAAACTTATTGAACCATGATTTCTATTCTCTTGTAAAATAACATTTATTGATATCCCAAAAAATTTAAATGAAAAAGCTAGGGGATCAAAAATAACCCACTGTAATGATAAGAGTATTTATTTTCAAAGCTTAAGTAATTAATTTCCTTAAAGTGAACTCTATTTACCAAGGACATTGGATTGATGTAAAAAGTGATTCCCACCTATGCTTAAAAAGGAGTCAATGTTTTCAAAAGGGGACCGTCTTCTCATTAATCCTCTATTTAAAAATTTGGAAATATAGCTTAATATTAACCTCTTAATTAAGTTAATTCAGTGACAGTTATAATTTGTAATTATAATAATAATTTAATACATAATACATTTCTCATACGATAAGGAAGTATACAATTATTCGATTGTTCGAAAGATTTCGTCACTCGATAATAACTAAATGGAAGCTAAATTGATTTTTATCATAATTTATCATAGTGGAAATTTAATAAGGATATTTTATCAGAGTAGGCTGATGAAAGCCCCCTAAAAAGGTGGAAAATCCTTAAATTATCAAGTGGTTCATAACTTAGAGAATAAATTTCATGATTAGTATAAAAAATTCTAATCACTATACCCACCAAAAGTGGTGGACATTTTTCGAAAATCCAATATATTGTAAATATATCCTCAGATTTTACAGAAAATATTCCTATAAATAATACATTTTCAACTCTAATCGCATTTGAGATAAAAGATGAAGAAGGACATTTGTTCACTAATCCTCTTTCCACAAAGTTCATTTTCTATTGAATTAAATGAAATTACGCCTGCTTAGAAGAATCCCTGCTCTTAAGACATTCATTCCGATTACAATACTATTTCCGAGTTTCTCATCGATTTCCAACTGCATTGCCAGTGTAGCAACTCTTGCGATATATTAACTCATGAATTTAAACGAACTGCGCGTTTGTTGGGGTGTTTTCCTTGATAATTAAGTTGAGAAACCGTTTAAACCAAATGAATCAGCAAACTGAAAGCTATCGAAGAGCCATTAATATCAACACTCCGAATAAAGCCTTCGATCAGCACTGAAAACTCAAACTCTCGGAATGCGTGGCTGGTGTACTGTCAACTCTTCCTAACCCCCTCTTGAAAGGAATGAAAACATGCACAACGACTGACTTTGCATAAATTCTTTCGGTAAACACCTCCCTTGGGAGTACTTTCCCATGGGATTTCAAATCGCCAATTCAACCCTCCTTTCCCTAGTTGAGATGAATAAATGCCTTTTCCTTACTTTGCTGTGTTAACGCGTAAAAGTGAACCGGTGGACTTTTCTGCCCAACCTTGTCTTTGCAAAGAATGCAAATGGGGTTGAGAGGTAAGGCTGCTGCCCCTGGAACTGGCAGGCAGGAGCAGACGACTTCCAACAAACAAAGAAGGGTTTCAAAGTACTTTCAAAGGGAGACAGGATAATTGGGTCTTTGTTTTCTTTTCAAATTGCCTTAGCCCAAACAAAGGGGGAAAAGATAGGAACTCTTGCGTTGGATAATTATTGTAAATGCTCTCTCCCTCTCTTTTCCTTTGGAGGGGAAATGGACTAAGCTGAAAAGAACCAGAGGACAGAACAAAAGCAGAAGTGACACACGAGGAAGGCTATTAGGAAATGAAGAGAAGGCAGAGAAGTAGAAGACGTTGAAGGGAAAAAAAATGTGATCTTTACAATCGGGAATGCTGCGGGTTAATTAAGACTGGAGAAATGTTTCTTCAGAGTCTCTTCTGACGTTAAATATTTGAAATTTTTGAATATTTTGGAAATGTTGAATTGTTTGGAAGTAATTGAAATGTTTGGAATAGTTTTGGTTGAGCTTTCCTTTTAGCGGGAATACGAAATGGGACTCTTTTAGAGACCTGTTCCAATTACCGCATGACTTTTTTATTTGTCAGTCACACAAATTAGCAAGTGTATCATCTTTTGCTATATTATTGATACTTTAAAATGGAAGATTATGCAGAATGTTCATCATTATTTTTAGAGAGGGAATAAAAATTAATCTTTTATGGATGACAAGAAGTTGATAGAACGAGGGGAAGTTTCTAGAATTCATTTGAATAGAAAAGGGGTTTTAAATAAAGAGTATATTTTCGAATGTATACTTTGAACAAGATTTTGAATTAAAGTTTCGAAATGTCAGAGATAATCATTACATTTCGTTGAAACTCTTTGAAACAATTTAGTACTAGCAATATAAGTTGCTTTACAATATATATTTCCATCTTTATTTATAATGAAGGATAAATTGTGTGTATATATTTCTGTGTATGTGTTGACTCTCAGCAGGACAGAATGTCAGGCACAGAGCTAACACATTTGGTACAAAGTAGGAAAGTAGGAAAGTTCACTTCAAAATCAGTTTTTTTAATTAATTAAAAATGAAGTAAAGTTTTAGCATTTTCCCACAATAAATATAGAAAATAATATTTACATCATATTATGAAACCATATTTAAATCACCAGAAAATAATATTTTCACCAAACTAATTTTTACACACATTTAAGTATTAAAAAAAAATCTCTTTTTTTTTCACGCTACCAATTTAGTTCTTACAGATTTTGTTTTTTGAATTTTGACAATTTTTTATACATATTTTTTGTCTAATTTCCAACAATAGATTTATTTCATTGTACAAAAATTGAAATTGTTTTCATAGCATCATCAAATATTTAATATCCTGATTTTTCTTCCATTGTTCGGGGGTCAGGAAAAAAAGTTTCTTAATTATCTGGGTAATTGATATTAGCAGTCAGAAAGTAAAATTACATTATCGCAAACGACAACGTGCAATCAAAATTACAGCATTTAATATATTTAAATTTTCAAATATCAGGAAACTTAATATTTAATGTTACTATGATACTGTGGGACTCGATTCCATTAGAAAAACTCCTAATTTGTTGAGAGAATCATCACCAAAAGCGACTGTACTATATATTTTTGTTCAAAATTATAGATGAATGTTGCCTAAAATTGTAAAATTTACGTCACATGATTTCATTGTTATGATATATTTATAATTTTATTGCCACAGTATTTTAATGCCATCACATTTTGACATCAATATCCTTTCATATGATAATCTATTTACCAAATATTATCTGCTTCTAATATATTAATATTTCTGGATTTTTTGTTGCTTGATATTACTGCTAAACTATAATTATTTATTCGTTTGCAATTTGAATTCATCGGTAAATTTAAATTTTAATTGATGCCTTGAATTTCTGATCAACTGTATGTTAGAATATCATGGACAAAATAATTTAATTTTATTTTGATTCATTCGAAGTCAGAATTAAAAATATAAATATGTATTTTTATTTTTGAATTGTTTTTGCTTGTGAAATATATCTGTGTCGTATGACACCTGTGATCTTGAATGAATATTTTTTGAAGTCTTTAAATCACATGGAATACTTGCTACTGCACATTATATTAAAAGAATAAAGCAATAAATCATTCATCAGTTTATAAGAAACTCTGAATACCTTAGATGTGAATTGAGCTGTTCATTTTGAAGTTTTATTGTAGAATTGTATTAACATTACTAATTTAAAAAAAATACTTTTTTATTAAATAATTTTTAATTATATATTTTATTGGGTTATATTATTATTATTTTATTTGATAAAAGTACATACTGTTTATTAATAACACTATTACGATTTTGCAATTTTTGTTTTCCTGCGAAGTTAACTTCCTGGTAAGGAAGAGAATTTTACAGATATTTTAATGGCTGATGAAAGAATGCCAAGACAACGAACCACGGCTTTGATGATACACTTTGGAAGCATTTGGCGACTTTAGCAGCAAAAATGAAGGTACCTGAGTACTCCTGAATTCTGGCGATATCTCCATTAGAGTGAATTTACAGTGTTTGTTCTTACACATTCGATACCTTGGAAGCTATAAAATCACATGCGCATAGATGAGCTTAATAGTTGCGTCGGGAAAAGCGAGTAGTCGAGTGAATTCTCTTTTTGAAGTGTTGATCTCTATAGAATTCTCTGCGTGTTTCGTGTTATGTGCTATTATTAATTGCAAGTTTTGCTCTTGTGTAAGCTTTGCTTATGTTTTGTTAACTGTGTTTTGCTTTTTTTGTGCAGAATAAAGCATCGCTATCTGTTACTGAACCTTTTGAATTTTACACTGTACATCTATCTAACGGATTTTTCCCTATCAGTACCTGTTATATTTTTTAAGATGGTTAAATATTAAGAAATAACTATTTTTTGCCATTTTTTTAAATGTAGCAATTTTCTAATTTGATGTGCATTTTTATTTTTTATTAAATACAAGTTTGGAGAAGAAGTAAATTATTATTTTGGTACCTTTAGCCTAACATTAACCAAATTCCATAATAATATATTCTGTGATACTTGATATATATTATGTGCTTTAGCAAAGCAAACTGCAAAAAAAACATATACTAGCACATACTAAACATAAAACATACATAACATAACATAAACATACATAACATACATAACATAACATAAACATACATAACATACATAACATAAACATACATAAAACATATACTAAAACATATACATAAAAAAAAGGAAATTTAATTTGGGCAATAACATGTGGAAACATAGAATATTTGCATTTGAATATAAAACAGTTTCAAATAATAAAAAAAGTAATCTGAAATTCTTGCCTTTCTACTCATTTATTTTTAAGCATTTAAACATATCTTATTTTAATTAAAGCGTTATACTAATCTTTTTAGTAAATCGATAAAATTACATTAATCATCGTACATTGATAAAACTGCTTGGAATTATATGAAGGGTATATTCTTGCATTTTGGACTGTCGAATTATCACCATGCCAGAAGGGATTCCATTTACAGAATCGGAATCGTTCTGAGGAAATGAATAATTCTATTTACAAAAATAAGTCATTGTATTACATTGTATTTTATGTTCCAATATATAGTGTAGATATATATTATGTATATATCTTCTATTTTGTATATGAGGTATGCAAATAAAAGTTTTTTGTTTTCTCGAGAAAAATTATTCTTCGAAATAAGCTTTTATGATTTTCCTTATTTTAGATCTCTTTGTGTTCGAAAAATTATTTTTAGCATTACATTTAGTTCGCTCACTGTCTTTTTGGCTTGCAGTGGCCACTATAACTTGAAAACTCAACGAACTAGATAGATGGAATTTGGTATATAGTTTTATTACTGGAATTACAACCGGTGTCGATTTTTGGAATAAATCCTTTAATCTAGTTATCTGTCCGGGTATATGCGAAAATGATAACTCGAAACCAAACTAGATTAATGAAATTTAGCATGTGGTCTTAAAACCAAAATTATAGGTTTCAATCAAATTTTGAATTAAATTTTTCAGCAGTAAGATGTTCAAATATATACTCAATTTTCTTCGTGATGTAAAGAAAATAAGCGCAAAATGTGTCATATTGCACGAATAGAAAAAAAAATTAGAAGAGAATATCTTTCTTGATATTATAGTAGTTTGTTATAAAGATAATATTTTAGATGAAGATATTCTTCAAGATGTTTCATTTTCTACAGTTACATTCTAGAAAGATTTACTGAATGATAACACTTTTTTTTGGAATCAGCTAAGGCTTTAAAAATTCTCCTTCTTAGAGAAACTATTTAAAAATACATGTCTAATACACATACACAAAATTATGAGAAGCTTATTTAGTATTCCTGGATCGATGATTTAATATAATTTATGCTTCTGCACTTTCTAAAAGATAAGAAATTTTCGGAAGAACCAGGGTGGTGGATGATATACTGATGATGGGTACGTAGGTCTTTTTGTATTCTAAACGATATTAATTTAGTTTTTTGAAAAATTCTGCAAGACGTGATTGTGTTTATCAGTTTGGCAATAAGATATCATGTATAAGATATCATTTTTAAGCCAGCTCACCTAGAGAAATGGAAAATCTCTTCATTTTCACAAATTTGAATTTTCTAGGTATTAGAAATCAGTAGCTATTAAAATTTTATGTTTAGCTATGAAATTGAATTTTTAAAGTCGTGTCTTTTTTATCATCATTATATAGGATATTTATAAGTAAATATCTCAACTTTGAAATCTCAAATAATATCTCAACAAAAAATAAAGCACAACTTTTTTGTACATGGGAAATTAAAAATAAGAGTTGAAAGTTTAAATTCAACACAGGTATAAGTGCTCAATATTAGCACCATTTACAAAAATACGAAGGAGTACGTTATCGTAGCGAAACAGTACACAGGGCTGGAGTATCTGGAGGGTGCGGCGGTTGCTATACACTTGGGTCCCGTGATTGAAGGGATTCAAGTTGGTAAAGAATTAAAATAATGTTCTGAACAATAATAGCAGAATGGAAAGAAGGGAGGAAGAAATTTAACTGGAAAAATCATCAGGTTTGGAAGTACTTAAAGTTTACAGAAATCTTATAGTCTAATGCAAGTGTGCAACATATTCTAAACATAAGGTAAGCGTATTTACGGTCGTTTACCTTACCGACTAAGTTAGATTGGATGTAGTATTTTGAAAATTTATGTTATAAAATGTTTAAAATTGTTAGATATAATCATTCCCATTTCAAGGAAATATCTGGGTTTAAAAAGAAGATCACTTTTAAGAAGTCACAAGTATCTTCCGTTGTTTTCTTGTCAACGAAGTAGTTCTGACAATGAAATTGCTTCGACCTCAACTGGATAAGAAAGTTCAATACAAACTACACTATCTTGAAATAGAACTGTGAAATTCGTTGAAGAAACATACGTTTATACAAATATAATAAAATCGGAAAATAGCTTAAAAAATTGAAAATGACAACAAATATGACGAAGTAAGTATAAGTGATCCAGGTTTATGGCCAAATATTATAAATGATAAATTTAGAAGTCTAATTTTATCTGGGTCTTTAGTTGGGTCTTTATCTGGGTCTTTTTTTGGGTCTGTACAGCAAAAAAGTGTTAGGCTAAAACCGTTAGGCAGCATTCGTCGGGTGGCCAAAATAGATTCGATTAAAGCAATGTATTCACAGTTTGAACAAGCTTGTAATAGCATAGGAGTATGCATTTGATACAAATAACAATAATACACAGGTAAGCCTATTCAATATAAGAAATGTCGTTCTTTTTATGTTTAATAGTATGATTTGCAGTATTGTCCAAAATTAACACTATCAGCAAAATATTTCAATCAAAAATAATTTTTTTTTCATTGATTTAATTTAAGATAATTAAATAATAATAATGATTTTACAGATCTACAATTTAAGTATAATGAAATATACCAAATTTCGCTTTTTTTAAAACTTTCTTAATTTTTGAATTATGATGCTCCTAAACAAACAGACAGATGAATTAGCATTCAATGGATTATTCTAAAATAAGATAAAACTAGTCAGATAATTAATTTTTAATTATTTCGCATTTCCAATAAAAACGTCAGATAGCATCATTAATTTTTTTAAAGTTTTAAGTTATTGAGTTTATATATACGCAGAAAAATGGACAGATAAAATCTCCGTAGAAGGACTTCATCAGCGATCGGAAAGGAATTTGCAAATTTAGTATAATGAACACATGCCATATTTTATAGTTCTTTGAGCCCTTGAGTTATAGTGTTTATAAATAGAAAGGCAGGTTTGATTCCAAATTTTTTTTCCAAATCCAGGGAAGTCTGATACATGCAGATTCATGCAAACACCGACATCGAATTTTTTTGACGATTGTAAATTTTACATACTTCATAAAGGATATTTAAAAAATATCATTAATGCCCAATGTCAATTATTAAAATAGTTTTTAATTATCTATTTTTAAAAACTGTGTCTGATAAATTTATTTTCGTGCTTACTTCTTATAAGGTAATGCAAAGATGATAGATGGAATATGGAAAAATATTAATATTGTTATTTAATTTGATTTAAAATGTGTTGTTACGTTTAAGCTAACACTTCTCAGCTGTAAATGTCAATTTAATCGTAAAGAATAACAATTCTGGGATATAAATTATTCATGTCCATATAACAGTTTCAGACTGGATTATATGCATCGTTACTCATTGAAAAGGAATTACTCACATTAAAATACCTTTTTATTAAGATAAATTATTTATTATACATTTCTAATGTTAAAATATATAATTTCTTTTTATTTTCAAATTTGAGAATAATGCAGAAATCCTCAAAAGCAATCTAAGGAACAGAATCTTCTTAATCTAATAAATTATTTAAGTTAATTAGATTTTTAATAACACAATGAGATTTTAGTTAAAAATATTCTCATATTTTGAGCTGTAAAGATTTAAATCTTATTAAATCAATTTTTACTATTTCAATGTGCTTGTATATTTATATTTATTAATATTAAGTATTTTTATTTCTGATTGGTTTTTACTGAATATTTTATTTCTTGTTATCATTAATATGCTATTATTTTAATTGACAACAAATTTCATATTCATTTTGTCTTACCTGTATTATTGTTAATGGCAACACTATTGTTTATTTGAATTAAAAGTTTTTGGCAAATCAAAGCTGCAAATTCAAGTTTTATTTAATTTTTTTAAAAAATTTTCTGCCGAAATAATATGTATTTTTGTATCAAGGCTTGTATTTTAGTTTATTTGCTAAAAAAAGTCTTGCTCTTTCAAAAGGAATTTATTTAATTCACATATATTTGAATGAATCTTTGTTCTCCATTGTTTTCATAAAAGGAAACAATTTACTTTATCATTAAAATTTATTCAAAATGAAATAAATACAAGACTTGTCTTTCAGTTATTTGAATTTATATCTAATTTTTTTTTATTAAGCGTATTCCAAATGTGTTTATTTCAATCATACTTATTGAAATTATTTTTGCGCTGTTTCATACAAAGAAAAATAGAAAATTATGTTTATAAATAGAATATCAGATTTGAGAATTGAAAAGGCACCCTAATATCATTCAACATATTGCTCAAAGTTCTGAATTATTTATTCGTTTAGAAATATAGATTGCAAATATTCCGGTGTATATTTATTCCATGAACATCGAATATGTCTTCTATAGGAATGATTGCAAATATTGTTCAAGTCTGACTTTGTTAAAATATAAAAAATTTCCAAATGGAAAAACCAAAGCATAACAAAGGATATAGCTTTAAAAACGTACCAAATGAATTCAAATAAATTGCTCGAGATAGTTATATTCTTTATTATATTTTAAAATAAATAAAAGTCAATGTGAGTAGCTTCCTTATATTTTTTATAATCTCTG
>JAPMOR010080162.1:105081-116245 GCA_026543865.1 Argiope aurantia | reverse complement strand
ATATATATATATATATAATTTTATTCTAAAGGAATCTGAAAAAAAACCAGGAAAAAAGTCTTTGTATAATAATAACGTTCTTTGAAAATATTTCAGGTATTTTTGAGGTAAGTGTTATTCCTGGAAGACATTCTTTTGAAAAAGCAAATTTTATTATTTAGGAAAATTCCAACGTTTTTTCTCTGTGGTTTGTATTTTAAAAGCAGCAAAGCAAAAATTAGGTGGGGATTTTTCAGAACGTTAATCTTTTAAAGAAATTCCAGGGAACAGCTTACTTAAGCTGTAAGAGCATGTGAAAGGACAAGATTGTTAACTGTTTTTATATTTTATAGCGGGAAAACAGAATGACTAAAATAAAGTGATTTTTAAATCATACTGATACAGTTTGCTCATTGTTTTTAAAAAGAAATTTAAGAATTATAATCTTCTTCCCGAATTATACAAAAAGTGCAATAACCGGGTAGTAAGTTTTTTTAGATTCAAGCATTCGTAAAGTATAGAGGATATGATTTGATAATTTTCTCAAATTGTGCAGCAATTGATAATTTGTTGGTGTCTTCTTTATTTGGCTTTTAGTTGTATGTTGAATTTGAAGGGATTTCCATTCCAACCTTAAAAGTCATTGTAATGGATCTTAGAAAGTATTCAATACATTTTTCGTTTTTCCTTTTTCTGTGGATTTGAGATTTATTCTTAAGGGTCTGAGGGACTTTTGAATTTTTAGCATACTTTAAATTATAATTTGATATACGAAGGTATAATGCATTTTAATTTTAATTAATTTACTATTTATATTACTTCGAAATGGTTAATCTAAGCGAATTATGGAAACTTGATCTTATCCTAAAATCAGCGATAATGGTCTCCCCAAAACTTTCTTGCATGCTCTCTAATTTAAGGCCTTATCCTCCTTTTTTCGCATAAAAATTGGGTAAAGTCGCAAGATTGGCGAGCGATAGCTACGATATAATACGAGATCTTTGGAATGTGCATAGCATTTTTACTGTATCTATAGAAAAAATATGCGTTTTGGACGCCTTTTCGCCCGTTGATTTGCACTAACATCCGATACAGTTGTAGTAATAATATAACATATCGAATTTCATTAATTTAAGACATTGCGTTTGGGAGTTATTAAGTTCGCTTGCATGCGAAAGTACAGACTCACAGTAAATCATTTGACGGATTTAGTTCAAAATTTGAGAAATATCTATATCTTAAACGCTAAATTGTGTACCAAATCTAGTTTTTATCTAGTTTTTTATAGAATTATCAATTATGGTATTTCGTAGTTATCGAGTTGATTTATTTCAAACAGACAAGAAGACAGACTTTCTTTTAATAGATTTTGTTCAAAATTTAGTAGAAATCTAAAAATTTGATCATAATTCCATATACTAAATTTCAGCTGTCTACCTCAGAAAGTTTATGAATTATCGCTCTCACAAACAGACATAAATCCCCCCCCCCCCAAAAAAAAAGTGTTCGGAGAAGTCTGAAATGTGGAGATTTGTTAAAATTTTGAGTTCGAATTTTTCGATGACTACAATAGTTCTATACTTCATAGACGAGGAAATAAAAAGCTTCACATATAAGAAATGATAGAAGGGGTTTTTAATATTCTGGATAACTTCGATGCTCTTAGCCAAATGAAGTACAGTCTATGATAGGATTAACTTTAAGGTGAGATGGAGCACGTCGTCAGTTGGATAATCCAAACATTTAAGCTGGGAAGTTGCAATGGCAGTCCTTCACCTTAATTGTTGACATAATTTCTAGCGCTTTTGAGTAGTTGAGTTTTATATTAGAGCTTTAAATAATTATTTAAAAATTATTTTTAAATAATAATCTAAAGAATAAATTTCTAGAATCAAGTCTCCTTACTCTAGGGAGAATCCCACCAAGGGACACCTCAGAAATGAGGATGAGAATCTTCCGGTATGGTGGTTGGTTCTCGCCACACTTGTGGGGGTCTGCTACCTCCTATCGATAACAGGAAGTATTTCCTACTGGAAGGGTTGTACCGTGGCTGGTGATGGCCCTTAAGACTCAACTATAGTTAACCACCAGTGCAGCTGTTGAGGCGGTCCTGTCATTCAGATTTTAATGTGTGCCTTCGGGAGAGTCGGACTAGCCAATTATGGTACCCTTAGGAAGATGCTATCTAAAGTGGCTGTATAAAACATATTCATATTAGGCTTAGAGAGATATAATTTTAGCAAAAATAACTTAACCTATTCTTAAAAATATCTTTTATGTTAATAAATAAAATATTGAGAAATATTATAAAAAACAAAAAAGTTCTTTTTTAGTTTGTGTTATCTATGCAACTCAAGATTTATATTTAAATTCGCAAGAAAAGTAGCATCACATCACTTCTTTTAATTAGATTATGGGCTAGATTCTTCAAACGTTATCTGAAAACGAAAAATTTGGCTAAGAAACTGAAAAATACTTTCTACTTTTTTTTTGAATAAGTGGGAGATAAGGCTTACATTGTCTTTCGATTTACTTATACAAGAGAATCTATCATAATAGATCCAGGATTATTTTTGAATTTCTTTCAGCAGTAATCAATTTACCCATTACACATTAAAGGAATGAGTTGAATAAGGAACAAAACTATCTGACAGGTAAAAACGCTAATAAGTAATCATCAACAATTAAGAAATGATTATTTAATTCGACTTGGGATGGGAACTGGAATTCTTATCCTTCATTTGTATAATGCATTCATTAGTTTGAATATTAAAGAATTCCTGTTTGTATAGTACATACCACTCCCGTACGATAAAAATTAAGTACATAGTATAATCACAAGCACTTACTAGCCCATGAAATCTCCAACATTAATAAGCAAATCATCTCAATGAAATAAATCACTTATTAGTCTGTATAATCGATATTATCGAGAAATGGCAATTTCAGGCAATCATTGGTGTCATTAAATAGCATATATCGATAGCGTGAATAATCTTGTTAAATACCGGGTGAATATAAAAAATTATCTCGATATATAAGACCGTGACTGTCATACCATTCACAGAAACGGAATAAAATTGTTATTCAAGGTATTTTGAGGTATGCGTTCAAGAATCATATAAAAAACAACAGCTAACCTCTAATAGTTACAGTTACGGTCACAAAGTTTCAAAATTTTCAAATGGCAACACCACTTTTTTTATTGGAAAGTTTTCTCCATAGCAAAATACAATAAATGACCTTAGAACGGTACCTGTAGCCCGAAAATCACTAGTATTGGATAGAAAAAGAACAAAAGTGAAAACAACTGGGTTTACTTTACTTAGTTTACTTATATTAATTAACGTTCCGTTTTAAAGTAACGCTAGGACTATTTTGGGTCGGATCTCGCAATTTTGAATCGCGGTCAGATGACGAGGATGGCACTTGAGCTGGAAACCCCCTCTTCAAATTTCCACACCACACCAGCGGTAAGGCGTTTGGCCCCAACGGATTTGGTGGGCACCAGAGCCGTTTACAAAACGGTGTTTTGATGGAATAGGATCTCGATCCTGAAACCCTGCGCTACCGCAGCCGAGACCTTACCACCAGGTCACCCAGACTCTAGAAAACAACTGGGATAGGCCTACCAGAGATGTGAAATTCAACAGCTTCCTCTCGACATGGTACGTACTTCAGTGCTAGACACCATTTGCCACATGCAAAATGTTATCGCGAATGAAGAAGGTCAAATGGAAAATTTGTGGAGCACGATGAAATGTTTTGCTTTCCATTGCCTCTCTGGGCTTATTGGTTATTTACTCGTTTCCTCTTAGTCTATCTACTGCTGGTGATTTTCGGCTACAAGTATCGTTCCAATGCTATTTATTGTTTTTTACTATGGAAAACACATTCCAATTAAAAAAAAAGGTATGACCATTTGAAAAGTTTGAAATTTTGTCACTGTAACCTTAACTTTTGCAGTTGTTTTTAATATGATTCTTGAGCGCATTCCTCAAATTACCATGAAATTTTTTAAATTCCATTTCTGTGAACGGTATGATAGTTACGGTCTTATATATCGGGATTGTTTTTTTTATAATCATCCGGTATGCCATACAGTAATGGTAAGGTCTCGCTTTCAGATTCGAAACCTGATTCCACCGAAGAACCGTCGTGTAAGCGAGTGTGGTGCACGTTAAATCCACCAGGGCCAAAGTCCTCCCACTGGTATGGTGTGGAAGTTTGTAGAGGGGTGCCAGGTCAGGTGTCGTCCTAGCATCTGACCGTGGTTCAAAATTACAACGCACGTCCCAAAATAGCCTTAGTGTTGCTTTAATACGGGACGTTAATATAACTAAAGATAAAAAAAGCCAAATAGTATTTTATTTATATTACGTTGGAAAAACATATCACAATAATCAGATTTGTTGTTAGGGGACAGTGCAACCTTATCTGAATGTCAAATTTTCAGTTTATGTAGATAATGGATAGTAAGGAAGTCATAATCATGGAACAGGAAAAATAAGAGTAGTAAATTTATATTTTGCTTATATCTGTCAACTAGACTAGTTTATCTCGTAGCTTGCCTCAGTGTTTTGTCATTATTTTTTTTATTTAACTTCTCAACTTAGAGAATTTTTACATACATAATCAGTTGCATATATCTTTATATGCAGCTTAGATAAAACTTGGAGTTTGTTTGAATAATAAAACAATATTTTAAAAGCTTCTGTTTCATTTATCTTTTAATTAAGTCAAAACACATTGTGAGAGATAAAGTTGTTAATGAAAGTAGGAAATTTAAATCATCATTAGAACACCGAGAACAAATAAAATTTCTAACCAGATAAATGTTGTTAAGTCAATAATCTTTTCCTTCAAGTAATCTATCATTCTAGTTTTTCATTTCTCATGATTCATTATTCTGAAAGGAAAAATACTTTTAATTAACAAAGTTTGGAAACTTCTACCTTTTATTCCTAAAAAGCTTTTAATATGAATATTTTTAATAACAAATGTTTAAGCCATTTAATTCTTTTTTCCCCTTTTTCCTCGAGAATAAAGCTCTTGAGAAAGCCGTTAAAATGTTCTTGCTGTGCGAAAAATTACTTATTACCCACAAGATTTAGGCAGAAAATGCAAATAGCTCCATTTATCAACCTTATATGAAGCACGCAACATTTTATTACCCAAGAAATTCTTTACTTAATAACATTGTGAGGCCTTAGAAGATTCGAAGGTAAAGTATATTTTAAATTAGCAAAGGTAGAAGAGATATGACGGAACTGGAGAAGTGATGCTTAGAGTTATACAAAGTCTCATAGCGATATTTTTGGTAACACTAATGCCAACTGGGTTCCATTGCAATTCAAGGAAGTTAAACCGTGGGCGTTTCAAGCGTTTTGTTTTTCTGTATAAAATGATTGGTGATAGATTTAATAATTAAAATGGATTCAGGCAATTTCCAAATTCAATTCAACATTTCTTGGAAGAGTTTTTACTTTAAACGATTCTTGAGTTGGACATATATCAAAATAATTCTATAAAAATAGGGAATTGATGATTTATGTAGCAACGATGTAAGTGTAATGTTTCTGAAATCATTTTTTTATTAAAAAGAGCTAGGTGGCTAAATGTTCTTTTCCAGTTACTAGTCTTTATGAACTTATATTTAGAATACAGCAATTGCATTATTTTAACAAGAAAAACAAAAACTAATGATCCATATGCTGTTTAGAAGTAACTAGAAAAAGTATATTACATTTTTAGAAAAAGAGCTAATTTGGCCACAGTTGCTAAAATTGTTTCATTAAAATACTTTAAAGAATAAAATTGAATAGACTGATTTTGTATAATTTTATAATTGAACAGTTCCAACTACTATTTGTTCAAATTAGATGGCAAATAATAGCTGAAATGATTTATAACAATAGCTGTAAAGCAGTTGTAACCATCCAGAGCATTAAAGATGTAAAATATTATTTATTTATTTACTTTTTTTTACCCACGTCGGCACAGCCTACTCAGAGGGTGTATGGCACTAGAAATAATATTGGGAAATTTGAATACAATTTTTTTTAAAAAGAAGGCAAATTAAAGCATTGCGGTTTCATATTATTTGTGAGGAAACCCTGCACATAAAATATCTACTTCAATTTTATGCATTGTGTACTAAGGGAGCTGATTAATAATTCTTAGTATTTCTTAAAGAAAATATCTATACTGTGAGAGAAAGGTAATAAATACTCAATTTAAAATATGCATCATTGCTAGCTATGTATTTTCAATATCCGTACTTCAAATAGTAAATGCTTTCCTAAAACAATCGTTCACATTTTGAGGCGATCCACTCAGAAAGAATATTTTAGACAATTTAGTAATTGCTGAAGTGTGCTAGGATAGGTTCAAGACTTCAATGAAAATAATTGGTAGTTCGAAGAGGCAAAATCTGCTGAGTACAGCGGATGAGGCACGAGTTCTCAGGCATGCGCAGAAATGGCGTCACCTCTTTCGATTATATAGAAAGAGTTTGTGAACATCCGCCAAAAGGCATTAGTCAAAGAATTAGTATAAACGGGGAGAGTAACATCTGCTAATCAAACTGATCCACTGCAAATAGCATTTTAACTAGAAACCTTGCTTTAGCTCCTATATATGGGATAGGTTGTTTTCCAGAGGAGTTTCGGAGGAATTTTCTAAAATTATTTCACTTCAAAATTAGCAAGAGTTTCAGTATCCAGGAATCAGCATAAATAATGAGAGTTGTATCTTCTGCTAATCAAAGCGTTCCATTGCGAAAAAAGGCAAAACCTGAGATAGAGACCTTGCTTTAGCTCTTACATATGGGGTGGACTTCTTCCCAGAGGACTATCAGATGAATTGACATAAATATCTTTAGGCTTGAAAAAAAAACAGGAAGACTTTCTTTATCCATATTAAACAAAATAAATAATTAAAGACATTTGTCGGGGGATCAATCAGCTCAATGATAGTCGACGCAGATAGTAAGGACATAATCAGTCAAACCTTCATGCATAAATGCTGTTTAATTTTGCAAAAATTACTGTTTTATCTTTCAAACAATAAAAGTAATCAACCTTAAATAAGAGAGAAAATGTAATGTAGAGTTTCAAAAATTTTGAATGACTACTCGTAAACTATACTTTCATGAATCATGAACACAGACTCAAGTAAAATAGTTACTATATGTCGAATAATATTATGGTCACAAAGAATATTTACAGGGTTTCTGTCTTCCAAATGCTTTGTCACACTTTGAGTGATTTTGCATATACTGTAGATCTACTAAACTTTGAGACAGGACCCCAATTAGGGATGCAGAAAATATTTTGATGTGTTTTGTTAAAAGTTTTTCAATATCTTTTGGCAGAAATAGCAAAAAATATCACCTTGAACTTAAAATACTTCATAAAAATGGATTGAATAATCATTTAAACCCGACTTTCTTTTAGTAATCATTGCTGTATTCTAACTTTTCTTGTTTATTTCACGATTTTTGAATCGCAACAAATTTTTCAAATGCAAATTGAAGCTTATTCAAAACTTAATCAGTCAAAACATGCGACTGAATTATTTGATTAACAATCAGATTATTATTGTCACATAGAATTATGTAAGGAAGAAGCCTTGATTTACTAGATGCTAGCAGCAAGCATCCAGATGATTATTCTGCCATCAGCTTGATATCAAATCCTTTTTTAAGTTAGGAATGAAATATTCAAATTATGTTAATTTGCATATATGATGAATTTACACTTGCATACACTTGAATTACATAAATTTGTATATATCGGTAATTAAATGTAACTAGTACTAAAGTCTTCACTCAAGCACGAACACAATCAAAAGCATATCCACTAAACCACAAGGGCACGTGATGATGTCATCAAAATGTGCCAATATTACAAATAAAAAGTATTTATACAAATGAATTTTGAAAGCCGATTTAATTGAAAGTTAAAAGGAAAACACAAAGAAAAAACAGCATAATCGGAATAGCTATTTTTTAAAAAATTTTAATATAGAGCAAAAACCATTTTTGTTCAATAATATTGTCAAACTTAATGTGATTAAATTTCAAATGATTTTTATATTAATTAAAATATAATTAAAATTTAAAAATAATCTATTCTTTGTAAACAAGTACCATCCGATAAATAACTTTATGCTAAATCTGTAGATAGTAGTCCTGTTCGATTTTGTGATGAATCAGCCAATGGCATTTGTCTTGGCTGAGTTAAGAGTTAAGCTTAGTTATGTAACTAAATATGCAACCACTATAAACTATTACAAACAATATAAAAATTTGCTTTAAAAGAAATTCTATTGAAACAATAAAATAGCTTATACACTAAGATCTTAAGGTTACAAACGTCATAGATTGAAAAGATTTAAAATAAAAAAGAATGTATACACACACACATATAAACTATTAAATAAAGTAATACTTTTGCCAAGAAAAATAAAACTGAAGAAGCAGTCTCTCAAGAATAAAAAGACAGTCTCAAGAAATTGTCTCTCAACGTATAGAATCATAAGACGTATATCATGAAAATCTGTCGAGTAAATGTCACGTGACTTTAAAAATGTCTGTGACAATATATACTGAAATCGTAAAATATTTACTTTTCTCTTTATTGGCAACACAAAAGATATTTCCAAAGCATTAACTTGCGACAAACTGTTTTATATCAGAACGAAAAATGTTCCACGAATAGTTTTAACATAATTGAGTCCAGAAAGATTGAATAAAATGAGTTTTTATGGTGTAGTTTATTTGAAAACTTTGATCGCGACGTTTGTCTCTTATTTTTATTGTAGCAGTATGAAATTGACAATAAGGAAGTTGTTAAAGGTTATTCGTTTTTGTGTTTCATTTTATACAGAGTGACGAGAACAATTAAGAAAAAAATTGAAAATTTTACGCAATAGAAATTAGTATATTAAATTATCTTTTGAATTCATTCTTAGATGAGATATTTCTATTATATTTATTTAAAAAATTTAATCATTTTAAGATTTAAATGCATAAAAAAATTATTTCAAATATGTAGAAGTACTTAAACAGTATTCAATTTTCTTCTTTTCCCCCTATATATGGTCTCATAAAACATCCTTTATAACCTCAAATGGTTCACAAGGCACACAAAAAGTGGGTAAGTTTTGAAATAGAAAACGCAAGCGAAAATGTACAGACAATTCCGTGGAGGCTCTTTATCAGTGATTTAAGTATAAGAAAAAGATACACTGTGGAGACTAAGTGTATAAAAGATGCCTAATTGAATACAAATTTACAATAAAATATCCAATCATAAATAGCGATATTATAAGTTTTAACAGAATGATAAGGTAAAACAAGTACGAAGCAGAAAATAGCAAACATTTGAAGTACTAAGAGTTCAAAGGACTTGTCATTTGAAGCAATACACGCTTCACATATTTTCATTCATGAACTTATATTGTGCTATTGCCAATTCGCATTCCATTAAACATGGATTATCCAGCTATCTTATTTTTTTATTTAATTTACTAGGTGTAATGGAATGCGAATTTATAATAATAGTGTAAGAAGTACGAATAATAACAGTTCAATTCTCAATTGTACGACACATGCAATAGAAAGTACGAAACAGTATCAATCACAAATCTTTCGTGTATTCAAAGTAAATGTTCAAAAGATATGCATTTCGAAGCGATACACTCTTTGCATATTATTATGCATTAAATTATTCATTGTGGTATTGCGAGTTTATATTCGATATTCGCGTTTGGAATCTTAAATTCCATGGCAAAAGTTATCTGCTTTGACTTGTACAATAACTCGTAGAAGCTTGTTGTTGAGATGCTGACCACCCTGCCAAATGGAAAGTGTTTCCTGTGATATGAATTGTCATGCCTTATATTTACTTTCTTCATTCAAAAATATCTCCTGTGCATTAATTAAATGGATATATAGATGTTAATGATATCTAGAAGGATTTATTACAAGCCTATATTAATTTTAATTGGTAAATAATATACACTGGGACAAGAAGTGCATTATTACATGATGATTATTTAGCTACTTTTGGGTCTGAACTACTGTTTTCTCCAATTACTAATCTATGGAGCTTTTTTGCATTTACGCACGTTTTGAAATGCATAGTCCCAAGATTTGGCATTTTCAAGAAAACAGGATTTTCCTAAAAGTGTTTTAAAGAGCGATCAATTCTATCTCAGCGATATTCAGGAATAGCAAATTATGAATATATATACGACTCTACCAAAGATGTTGTGTATAAGTGACGATTAAAACGCTTCATTGCTGATTTTGTTGAAAACTTCTTTCTCAATGAGAAGAGTGAACAATTAGACATAAAATTAATGATTTTTGAAAGACACTGATATTTTCTGAGATTGAAATTTGTTATCTATCTACAGGATGATTCAAGATTTACCTTATAAACTATTAAGAGAGGTAGGGAACACCGGAACGAGGTTTAAATTCATATAAAAATGCATGGCCGCAGACGCCAACCGCATGAGGTAGAGGGTGTTGTTCGACAGAGCTACAGTTAGACATCAAGATTAACCATGTAAAATTTCGACCTCTAAAAGAGAAGATATAGAATTTTAGGAACTCTGAAATGGTGGACATGCAGATTTTGTAATGAATAGTGGATGGCAACTTAAAGGCAGTGACAAAGTTCCGGGAAATGTTGTGTGTTTTCGAAGAGGTTCAAAAATTTATGCCCCACCTTAGAGCATAAACTTAGAATAATTCTTATGAACTTAGTGATATATATCACTATTTAATATTTAAATTAAAATATTGCCAATATTTAAATATTAATTTACGTATTTAAATTAAAATATCACCAAATAATTGTTAAGTTTGACAATTCATAGTCTAACACTGTAAAGTAAGGAGAAACTGTTAAAACTTCAATCAGTTGTGAATATGAAGATGTTGCATGTATTATTTAAATAAAGTATCACCAATCAACGATTTTTAACTTATTATAGGTGGTTACGAAACCTTTTGTGATTCTGACTTACTTTTATTCTTTCTGCTTTTTCTAACCAGTTTATATTCTGGATTTAGAATCTATAAAGAAACATGATACTATTTTGTATGAACTCCTTCTAAGCATCACACACACACACACACACACACACACACACACACACACACACACAC
>JAPMOR010080162.1:60155-87118 GCA_026543865.1 Argiope aurantia | reverse complement strand
ATTTAGTTGTCAGTTTGTATTTAGTTATATAGTAGCATTTAGTTGTCAGTTTGACATGGATCATGTTTCTATTGGTTGACATATAAAATATTTATAACAATTCAGATGAAACTCTGGTACTATGAGAGAATTACAAAATATCTTCTATTATTCTTCCTTATTTTTATTACATTTAACACAAAAAACTGTTACAAATGAACTCATTCTATTTGAAACGGCTTGCAGTTACCTGCATTCATATTGTCGCGGTTACGATTACATTTAAAAGTTTTAAAAAATAGGGGAATCAGAAAATAGTTGGTATAAACTTCATAAATAAGAATAAATATTGGCTCTTACATTTTCATTTCTGGATTGGTAATTATACCACGGAATGGCGTGGATTCGCAAGTGTCAATTAAGAAAATTGTGAGAAGATTTAACTCTTATCCTACTTAACTCAAACTGTTTTTTAAAATACTTGAAGCACGTTTAGATGAGAATCTTTTTCTTTTAAGGTTGCTATATCAGGACATTTTTAATCATTTTAATGAAAGATAATTATTTTTTGTAACAAGAAAGAAGAAAAAGAATAAAAAAAATCATTGTTACAAGATGGTAAAAATAATGATTAGAAGTAGTTATTTTAAAAGGATTTAAAATCTTTCTTTAAAGCTTATATAGTCAATTCCTTGAAGATAATCCTTTTAGTTTTTTCAGAAAAAAATTATAGAAAATTTCATTTACATAGTAACAGAATGCGTGTATTGATGTACTACAGCAACTTATAAAATCAAAATAGCGAGTTGTAAGTTAATGCAAAGTAAAAAAAAAATCCTTTATTTAAAATTTTTTAAGTGCACAATAACATATAAAAAATGTAATCTTGGTAACTTCTTTTTCGATGTTTTAATTAAGATAAAATTCTCTTTTAAAGAAATGGATAAAAACTAAGGATTTTTTTAAAAAAAATGTAACAATTGATAAGCAGATTAAAGATTAATTAATAATTTTATTTAAACAATTCTCAAATAGATGGAAGATGTTTTTGTCTAGATGGATTGTTATTCTGCTAATAATATCTCAAATCCAATTATCACAGATTAACTAGCGAATGTTGTAGTGGAAAATCTTATGCATATTCGCAGAGTGTTTAAGAAAGAAAAAAAATATTTGTAGTACAGTTTAGATGCAAATAGATAATACTAATATCAAAAATTAGCAATAAAAAGCCGAAATTCTTTGAATTTAAAAAACTACATAATAAAAAAAACTCTCTGTAAAATGTTTGTTATCATTTAAATGAAAAGATAAAGAATGAGTATAAATAATAAAATAATTAAAATCACGCACCTCAGCTCATTGACCTTTGCTACGACCAAGCATTAAAAATATAAATAAAACAAGAAGTTTAATTTGTATCTATACTTATCTTTACTCGTATACCGGTAAATTAATCAATTTAAACATTAATAAAACTGTCCGAGTTATTTGATGCTGAAATAGAAATTATGATTCATTCATCTGCTAATGAAGTAGACAAAGGGGCTTTACAGATTTCACTAAATGATAATATTATAGATAGATAATTGGATTTATTATGTATAGATATTAGTATATGTATTCTTAAGTAATGATTAATAATTTATTTTTGCTTTAATTCGCACAATCCAATTTTTTTGGTGTACTTTTTTTATCTATCTTTTTCTTTGTGTACGTGAATATAGTTGTTTATATATAAGGTTTCTTTAGCATTGTAAAAAATTTACGTGGAGTTACAAAATTTTTAAAAAGCTGTATAGTAAAATATTAACATGCCATATCTGAGAAAAGAGATTTAAGTTATTTATTTTATTCATGTTAACATGTTGCGAAGTAAACTTAAAACATGTTCACTCTGTAAGCATACATAAAAATCGAGAGAGAACATTTCTCGAGATTTAAAATAAATTCTTGAAAGCGCACTTTCTAATAGTAAAGAAAATTAATAGAAGTCCTAAAGTATTATTTCTATCTCTATTAATAGTAACAATAAATGTGTTTGTGTGTGTATGTTGGAACTGTATAGGCTGTATTGCTTACGTTAGCCTACAACAGTGAAATTCGGCACACATATATATATCTTGGGACCAAAACTGTGTACCTCAGATATTTTGTTTCGAAATTTTAATTAATTTTATAAATTTTAATTTCCTTTTATTAATTAAGAAATAAGCCAACTTTTGGCGTTTTTTGCGCAGTTACTTCTAAAATTATTATTGCACGAAAATAAATTTTACATTCTTTAAAAATTTGAAAAGAAAATGCCTTTTTAATGATATTAATTCAAAATTCTGGCGAATTTTTCTTAAATTTCTTAAATTTTTTAATGTTTTTTTTTCTAATTTCTAACTATAGATTGCATTGTATACCTGAACTCTAACCATTTACAATCATTCATCAAATATTTTATCTTTTGATTTTCTCCTTTCAGGTTTTAAACAGAAGAATGATTATGTTTAAAATCTATGCAGTTTACAAGACGAATAAAAAAGGTGAAGTTACAATACTACGAAAGTTAGAAGCCGGATGAACCTGTTATTTATTTTTTGAGAGCACTTTGAAGTTATGGCACTGGTCTCTATTAGGAAACTTCATATGCACATTGAGCAGAATATAGGTTAGATATAATATTTGACAATTTAGAAGTACCATGGATATGCAATTATATCGATGCGAAACTGAAATTATATGTATTCAATATTCTCAGCTGATCGCCAATGGTGATTAGAATTTATATAAAAATATTTTTTATACTATTGAATATTGGTTATGAAAGTATTTTTATTTAAAAAAAACTATCAATCAGTTTTGAAAATAAACCGAAAATAAATGAACCAAGCCTAAAACATTACCACATTACAATGTTATAGTATATTATATCAAATCTCTTTTATGCATTTTGATTATTTGAATACTTGATTTTCGTATATTAGAATAGAGAAAATTTTATTAAGTTGCTCCACATTGTTATATAATCTTCTAATTCAACGTGTAATCTATTTCTATCTTTATAAATGTGAATGTTGATACTTGAAGAAAAGTTTCTGTCGAATAGTTTTTCTCTCTCTTTATTTAGAGCTGTAGAAAATTTTCCGGTTCAATTTTTATTTTTCAACTTACAAAAACAGAATAAATATTATGATAAGAGATATTAAAGTGATTTCCAATTTTCTGAATGCCAAAAACAACAAATTCCAGCTCCAGGCAATCGAAACATCGATATCTTTAAAATGTCTTTGTGAATATAATGGTGCGGGTATTGCTTATATAAAAATAATTGTAAGGCTAATGAATATTGGCTATGAAAGTATTTTAACTGGACACTATCAGCCGTCTTTTAAAATAAATTGAAAATAAATTAACCAAACCTAATATATTACCGCATTAAGTTGTTATAGACAGTAGTTTCAAATCTCCTTTATATATTTTTACAATTGTAATTCTTAATATTTGTATATTAGGGAAAGAAAAAAAAAGAGTTATTTAGTTGCTCCGAACTACTGAATAATCTGATTCAATGCGTAGTCATAGTTCCACATTTACAAATGTAGATACTGTTATTTGAAGACTTTTTTTGTGGAATTATTTGTTCTTTTTAATTAGAGCCTTAAAAATTTTTCTAATTCAATTTTCATTTTTCCTCTCAAAAACAAAAATATTATGATAAAAGATATTAAAGTGATTTCCAATTTTCTAAATGCCAGAAACAACAGATTCCAGCTCCGGGCAATCGAAACATCGATATTTTTAAAATGTCCTTGCAAATATAAAGGTTCGGGTATTGTTTCGGTAATTATCAAACAACTATCATCGAAAAGCTAAATGATTTGAAATAACGCAATTTAATCATTCTCAGCCAGCATAATCACATCGCGTGACAGACTTTTCAAGTTGTAGACTTGCACGCTTTTGTATGGCTGTTGATCCTGTGTACCATGCAGCAAAGTGACACTATTCCGGCCGACTTCAATCTATCATTGGGGCGTTAACTGTCTCCTGACTGCACAGGTAATGGCGAAAGAAACCTTTCAGGATCAATTGGTTGGTATTTGTCATTCTGAAAGCAGAATGAAATTTGTGTGTCTAAAACTGGAAATTGCTTGGTCAGGAATAAAACGAAATGTTTTCAGAGTCAATTTATTTTTGAAAATTATACTAAAGGCGCCAGGCACGTGGATGTTTTGTTTATCTATAAATATGATTGGTGAAATTAAAATTTTTTTGAATGGTCTTAATATTATAATGGTGTTATTTAATGAACGAAAGCCAACGAATAAACTTAAGTTACATTCAGTGAGAATTTTAAATGCTTTGGAACGAGTAATTTATGCTAATTGGTTCTGTATTAATTTAAGCTAATGAAACTCTGACTGATATTGAACGTTTATTGATAATATATGTTCTATTATTTTACTTTTAATACAGAGAGTTAATAATATTGGAATTATAAATCAATTTCCTCTGTATGAATTTTTGCTACTATTCTCTTTATTTACCCCATTATTTTTATTGATAATTATGTTCTATAACTTATTATAGTTATCACTTTTAAGTAATATATCAGAATTCAAGTAATATAATTCTGGTATAATTTATATATTTTATAGTTTTTGTATATATTTATATTTTAATTATGCTTATAATTTATATACAGGTAAATTTGTTCAGCATAATACCTCTATAACACTGATACTATAAAACTGATATTATATTATCCATTTTTAAGACATTCGCTGTCATAACTCACATCCGTGACTCATTTCTTATATTTAATGTAGATATGAAATTTGTGCATGAAACGAATATTATCAGTATAAACCAGATTAGTTGAAATCTGTTTCAGAACGAAACACATAGTACTAAACACGTTAGAAGTTTATAGTGATATTCATAGATAATGAGACATTTAACAAGATGGTGAAATAGATCAGAATTTCAGATAGAGACTTCCAATTTTACAATATCCCAAGGTTAGTATACTCATATTACTATTTTATTACTTTATCAATGCCGGCGATCATATTTTCCATCTTTAGAGATAATATTTTAGTGCTTCTTTGATATTTTCCTATTTTTTTTATAGATTCTATTTTCCATAATGTCGTATTTTTACTTTCTCGTATACGGAGTGCACAAAGAGAAAGTATTGCAATTGTCAAATAATTCGAACTGAAGAATTCCATACTTCAAGCCAAGAAAGACATTTTTGGAATTGCATCTTTCTGCCCATTCTTTAATCTACCAATACGATAATTCAAAAAATGGTTTGAGTTTCACAGATGAAATTTAATATATGGATTTAACCCCAAATTTATAGATTATTATCAAATTTTGGAAGAAATCAATTCAGAGGAATTCTGTCTATCTGGACATTCGAGTAAAAGTGAATTCGATAACTATAAAATGTAGAGAGCTAGATAAATAAAATTTGGTGTGACTTTTGTAACATATGAAAAAGTTGACTATATAAATATTAGATTATTTACTTGGTACCTCTTAATAACGCTCCCAGTGCTTATCTTTCATGTTTGAGCAATCTTTGAAGCGTGACATCAGTGGAAAATATACTGAGGAGTGGAATCAAAATGTCTCGCATCTTTATTATGAAATTTAGAACTGAATAAAAGCGGATATAGGATTGTAAAAGTAATTGATAAAAGTTCAAATCTATCAAGATTTGAACTTTTATCAATTTGTACTTTTACAAGCACGTAAATGCGATAACTTTAAAACCCAATGACTTAAATGTATGAAATTTATATGCTATTTTGTGACAACGATTATAATCAAATTATGGTTTTATAAAGTTGAAAGAAAAACTTTCCAAAACACATATTCGCTTTGCAGGTAATTTCGCATGTCAGGAAGTAATCTTCAAAAAAATCGCCAAAAATTACAAGATAGATTAAGTGAATGCCAAAGATCTACATTCTATTCGATCCAAAATATATTTTCTATTACTACTGTTATTCGCCAATGGCACATATTTCATTCTCAGTCTAATTTTAAGATCCATAACTTATAGAGGAGGAATAACATCTTTATTAAAGAGTTTGTGACAAAGGTTTGGTACGACCAACTCCACTGGTTTAAGTTCAAGAGTAATAATTTCAAGTAATTATTTGCAATTTTTATAAATTATTACTGTTTGATCTACAGCGCTGAGTATATTATAGAGCTTATTTGGAAACCTGAAGAAATAATAACGAAGAGAATGAAAATAAATTCAGATAGAATAGGGAAAATATAATTTTCTCCTTAAGTATATATTTTCGATAGAATAAAAACTGTAATGCAGCTATTTTGTTTAAAATTTTTATATTTAACCATCCGCAAATATTGTTACATTTTTATATATGCCTGCTTGTTTTGAATTAACTACTTCATTTAAACGTGATATTTGGGACGGAATAAATAGCTTCCCGAGATATCTTTCAATTCTCTTTATAAACACTATACAATTTCGATTATTTAGTTTTGAAAGTTTGATATAATTAATAACAATTCTTCCAAGATTTGGCAGTTTTGACCGTCTGCTATCTTAATGTGAAATTTAATTTTATGTAAATACAAATTTTATTTAGTAATCTTTTTGGATATAAAATCTATTTTCGATATCAATAAAAACTTCTTCATATTTGAATTATTTTTTTAAAATTACTTACTTTTTGTATCAAACAATTCCTTGTAAATGCAAAGAAAAATTTTAATTTTTTTTCCCTTGGAAATGAATAGGTGCAGTTTAATAGTTTTGAAAAGAATTTTATTTTTTCGTTGTACAGTATCACCCATGTAAAGTAACATAAAGAAAAAGTAAATTTCTCCGCTTGAGCAGTTAAAATAGGTAATTCCTATAAAACTTTTTCTGTTGTACGGTGTCATTAAATCTAATGCAAAGTAAAAATCCTCTCTGTAAGCTGCAAGGCAAATGTAGATTTCTTTGATTCTAAGTTACTATCTGGCAGCATAAATTGTTCATGTTAAAAACAGTCAAAATTAGGGCTTGAAAATCATTTTTCAGACCCTAACTTCTAAGATACTGCAGCTAAAGAAACCTTTTCAATACAAAAGTTGTTCATCTTAATGTGGTTCTAATTTGGCTCATTAGATTTATTTTTCTATCTTCAATATTAAGAAAGTTATAGTAAAATAAAAATTTTTAATACCCCCCCACCATTTCCACCCTCTTTGAGCTAGATGGGCTATTTACGAACTGGTCCGATATTTTTACAATCCTAACAATATATTTCGAGCCAGTTGAAATCCAAATCAAATTACTCTCTAGTTATTCTGTTAGCAAGATAACATGGGCAAAGGGTTATAAGCACACACACATATATATATATATATTGAACGAAAGGTGGTTTTGGGTTCTAGGGACCATGATCGGTAAAGAATTGATTGACGAAGTGTTTTCGAAATCTTGTCATGAGAACCATAGCAATATGTAGTCTTCCTACAGGAATCTATCTAAAATTAATTTAGTATCTCTCCTCGATTAGTTAATATGTGCAACCTAATCAATCTGTAAAGAATTTTAATTCATTGTTGTATAATGCCACTGTACGTGATGTAAAATGAAAATAAATTTAATTCCTTCCTCTCTCTTTAAAATCTGATATATTTATTACTGCTTACGAAAGATAAAAATCGGGATTTCCATGGACAATGGACAAAAAAAGTTTTTTTTTCGTTTTTAACCATTTTGTGTTTCTAAAAATCCGGTTGTAAGAAGTTTTATTTAGCAATTTTTGATTTCTTATAATTGTAATTTGAACTTTAAATAACAATTTATTGATAAATGTATATTTTGGCTCATAAAAATATTATACTCGATAAGAACATCCAAATTTTATATTACTATAAGACATGATGTCTAATACTTCATGTCTTTTTTTAAATAACACATATTAAAGAAAATGCCAAAATACGAGGAGAATTTTGCTGAAATAACAAACTGATCATTTCTCAAATCAATGTATTATGTTTAATATGAGAATCGCCATGATACACTGATACTGTAATAATTACAAATGGTTTTATTAATATTGAAAAGATTGCAATTCACAGAGCCAAACTGAGTAGATATGCTTGTGTGAGTTTATTGGTTTGGCAGGAGATTCAACGAATCATTCTTCCCTTGAAGACTGGAAGATACTATGCGAAGCAAATTCATTTACCGAGTAAATAGATTGAATAACGAGCAAAATTTTTCCGCTGATGGTGGCAACGAGTGTTTACATAGTCCGTGTTTTGCAGCATAGCGAAGGAGTTAACTATACAAATATTAGATTATTTGCTTTGCGCAAGTTGGTTTATGTAGTCTTAACAACCTTCCCAGTGACTGTCTTTTATGTTGGAGCAATTTTGGATGTGGGGAGGTGGAAGAAAATATACTGATAAGTGGAAATTAAATTAAATTAGATAGCAAGAAATGTTTAATGAAAATTGAGGATTAATTTTTTAATTATGTAAGCTATATATATATCATTACTTTGATCAAGAAATTTATTTCAGTGCAGTACAATGAAATCCATTTCTTGCTGATATTATCACATAAGGGAAAATTAATTTATTGTTTGTTGTCAATGTTTGATTCAAATGGCTACATTTCAGATATCAATTAATATTATTTTGTTTTAACAGTTTTCATCCCTTTTTATTTATATACTGTATATTTGCATACTTTTATAATAATTAAATAATTGTTATATTCTGTACCCACTGATACCTCAGGTCTTACTTCATTACATCACTGTTAGTATTTAGTGAAAGTGACACATCCCATGAAAGGTGAAGTAAATTAATTTGAAGTTTCGTCAGTAAGTGGTTCAGCATCAAATCTGAAGCAATTTTTGAGGAATTTTTTTTTAAATGAAAGAAGGAAAATGCATTTATTTTATGCTGAAATTAAAATTCACTAACTCAAAAGGAGTTCCAATTTACGCAGTAAAAAGGACAATTTCATGTGATGCAATTTGAGTCACGAAACAAATTAAAATCATCTAACGCTGATCAAAGAATAAACATAACATAACGCCATCCTGTGCCCCCGGTGCCTATAACACTAAGTTATCTAACCAGTTGGATAAGCACAAGATGGAAGGAAGGAAAAAAAAAAAAAAGGAAAAAAATTGTTGGTATAAAGAAAGAGACGACAGACCATCCGGGGTTCTCCAGAGAATCCCATCGGTGTCAAATCCTACGCGACTGTAAATTTTTTGTGAAGTAATAACTGGATGGAGGAGACAAGAATACTGAAACAAATGGTCACTATGGGTTGAACTTACAGGGAAACGAAATTACCTACTGAAAAAAAATTGAAAAGTTACATTGAGAACATCTGTATGACATGTATAAGCATATAAATAATCACTGAAGAGTCAGAAATCTGTGACGTCCGTCTGAGTCTTGTGGTTTTGGTTTCCTTCGTGAGAACTGCACTTTTGAGGGACTTTTGAAGTTATAATTTCGGCTGATTTTGACAAGAGGCATTCTGGTCTCAGCTATTGTGTAGTCTTGAAAAGGTCTTGGTATTTATGAATATGGTTTACTATGGAGTGGATCTTTCCGCGTGATAGGGTATTCGATGCAACTCTCCTGTACCATTCTTCCTCCAGATTTGTTTCTGGCTTTCTCATGTGCCATGAGACAGTCAGTAGGCATTCGGTGGCATAGTGAATTGGGGATCCTATTTCCCCACAGCTACAGTAAGGAGAGTTGGCCAGATGGAATCTGTGTAGGTATGTCGGGAATGGGCCATGTCCAGTGAAGAAAAGGACATCCGCTCTGTTCCAGTTGGCCGCGTAGAGAGAAACTTTCGATATTATTTTGAATGTGGAGCGGCCTGTTTCGCCTTCTTCCCATTCCTTTTGCCATTTTGTCATCATATCGGTTTGGAGGATTTTCTTCAGATGACATCTTGGGAGCTTCATTATATTCTGATCTTGATTAGCAGTAGCCGCTGTTTTGGCTAGTTTGTCCGCCGCTTCATTCCCTGCATAGCCTACATGTGCCTTGATCCATGATATTTTAATGTGAGGATTTGCAAGAAGAAGTGAAAATGTATCTCTTGCTAATTGGCTATTAGATTTTGGAGAACTTGAGGCTTGTATACTTGCTTTATTGTCGACGTAAATAGTAACTGGATCTGATGTAGGAAGAGAGGTTGCGTATTTGACTGCTCTATTGAGTGCTAGTAATTCCGCTTGGAAGACCGTATTTTCTTTCAATAGGCTGGTTGACCATTGGTGTATAGTCACTGCATCCTGCACGACACAAAATGCAGCCCCAACTCCTGCTGAGGATTTTGATCCATCGGTATAGATCCCGAGTACTAAATTCTGAGACCCTCCGTCTTCCAAAGAAATTTGATGTGGTTGGAGATGTTTGGAAGGATGTGACGTCCAGCCCGTAACTCTGTGTTCATACTCGTATGGGTTGATATGTGGCATATCATGTAGGATTCCACGAAGTCTGTACAGTTCAGTTATTCTTGCCATCATCTGAAGCTGCAGATGAAGTGGTGGCAAGCCGATGATAACCTGAAGTGCTGCAGTAGGCGTGGTCTTGTATGCTCCTGTAATTGCTAACAGGAAGCCTCTTTGGATGGAAGAGAGCTTTCTTGCTAATCTAACCGTTGGGTGGAGGCAACAAACTCCTGCTCCGTGTGCAAGCATCCTTTCAATAACTGTCTTATACAAAAATTTTCTGTGTCGAAGTGTTATTCCCCAGGATTTGCCAGCTATTTTGAGAAAATTGAATTGTTGTTGTTGCGCTTTCAATGCTAAATGCTTGAGATGGGTATTCCAATTCAATTTATCATCAATATGGACACCTAGGTATTTAATGGCGTGTGTCTGCTTTATTCTTTCTCCCTGCCAATAGATTCTGGGTCCTGCTACCCATTTACTAAACAGAATAAAGTCTGATTTCTCCGTGGACACTTCTAGATTGTTTATGTCAGCCCAGGATACGAATTGTGCTATTGATTCTTGGGTATTTTGTCTTAGATTTTCTTTTGTTTTGGCTTTAATTACCAAAACAAAATCATCGGCGAATGCTTGGATAGTTGTATGGGCAGGCCAGGTTTTACTAAGCAGATCGTTCGCCACCAAGTTCCACAGAGCTGGACCACTACACGATCCTTGGGGGCAGCCTTGCTTCTGTTCTCTTATGACCCAGCCTTCTTGTGTGTTGAGGATTATTTTTCTGGCATGTAGCAAGTTTTCAAAGATGTTTCTTAAATTTTGGGGACATTGAAGTTTATCTAGATATTTAACTATTGAATGGTGTTGGATATTATCAAATGCCCCTTTGATGTCCACTGAAAGAACCAGAATATTGTCTTTTTCCCTTTTTCCATCATAAATTTTTTCTACAAGCTTTTTAAGAGCAGCATCTATAGATTTTCCTTCACGGAATCCAAACTGGTTATTGTTGATGAGTTTATTTGTTTCTAGAAAATAAATAAGACGCTGTGTGAGTAATTTTTCTAGAACTTTTCCTATAGTGGGCAAGAGAGCTATTGGTCTGTACGACGTGGCTAGTTTAGGGTCTCTTCCAGTTTTTTGAAATAGGATGATATTGCTTATTTTAAATGGATCCGGAAATTTTTCTAGGGAAAGACATTTATTAAAATATTCTTTGAAGAGGGTCGGGAAATTTTTGTTTATTGCTTTTAGAATGAGATTATCAATTCCGTCATATCCTGGTGCTTTTCCATGAGGGAGATTATCAATGACCTGTGCTATTTCTTTTTCAGTGAAAGGGCAATCATTAGGAGTGGTGGTGATTTCATGTGTTAAAGATGGAGTTGAATTTGGGAATGGAAAAATTTGTTCTAATATATCCTGAGCTATTTTCTGGTGTCCTCCTTCTGGATTGATATTGTGCAAGACTGTTAGTTGAGATGGATGAATTGTTTTCCTAAAGGCAGCTTTAAAATGTTTCCCATATGGATTTGCAGCTTCAGTGCAAAGATCTTTCCAACCAACGCTTTTGGCTCTCTTGACTTTCTTCATATATTTTTTGGCTTCTGTCTTCCACTGCAAATATTTTTCTGATCTTTCCTCCGAACTTGATCTTTGGGCCCTTCGCCTCAAAGCCTTAATTCTTTTCTTTTCTATTTCTAATTTATCTGTCCACCAAGTTGGGTTTTCAGTCAATGGCTGTTTCTTTATTTTATATGTTTTATTGCAGGCTTGAATTATTGTTGCTTGAAGAAGGGAGGTAAATTCATTTAATTCTTGTTGGGTATTGCAGTTCTTGATTATGTTAATTAGTTCTTCGACATGATACTGAAGCTGTTTCTGGAATTTGTTATGGTTTCCATGGAGGGTTTTAAACCTATTGAAGATGTGGCTAGTAATTAGTGTTCTTACTGTTATCTGAATAAATTGGTGATCACTAAACGATGGTTCTTCGAGAACTTCCCAAGAGGCTACCTTTGTGATCATTTCCTGTGAACAGAATGTCAAATCGGGCCAACCCACATCTGTATTTCTTGTGAAGGTAGGTGGGGCATCTGACGAATTGTTGATAAAAAGGTTATTTGCCAATAGGAAATCCATTATTGCAACACCCCTGGTGTTGGTGCGATGAGATCCCCAAAGAGGATTGTGACCATTCAGATCGGCTCCTACAAGGAAGTTTTCATTTGGTAGCATTCTCATAATATCCTGGATCTCTTGTAAAGTTTCATTGATATCCGCTATTGGAGATGAATAAGCCGAAATGAGTGTTATAGTTTTGTTGTCAGTGTGGAGTTTGACTGCTATGGTATTTTCCAATTTAGCTACTGTAATTGCTTTATAGATGGTTTGGGGAATAAAAATTGCAGCTTTATTTGATGTGGATGTGAAGATATTCCAAGACATCGGCAAACCTTGTATTTTGTTGTTGTACACATATGGCTCTTGTACCAAGAGAATGTCCACTTTCAATTTTACCACAGCAGGGTGGAGGTGGGTAGTTGCTGCTTTAGTTCTGCCGAGGTTAATTTGGAGAATATTTAAATTTTTATTGCTAGTGAAGGACGAATTTAGAGTGATATTAGTTGTCATTAATAATCTCTGGTCCGTTTAAATGCTGCTAGCGCTTTTTGGTAGCAGGGGCATCGTGGATCTATGGCCATATGGTAGATGTGCAGGTTAGTTCCATTGAGTCTGTTCGACTCTGAGCAGTTTATACAGAAGTGCTCATTAGACATGCACTTCCAGGTTTGGTGTCGTCCGCTGCAGCGACCGCAAAATGGAATATCATTTTTGCATTGGCCCGAGTTGGCTGTATGGGTGAAAGCCTGGCAGGTTGAGCATCGCTTGACATGATGAAATTCCCTCAGATGAAACATTTCCCAATTAATAGCAATCCTTCTCAAGTTTTTTAGACGATGAAATGCCTCACTAGGAGCTTCGAGGATGAGGTGGGAGGTGTCTTCTGTTCTGCCTCTCATTTTAAAGCGAAATTTTAGATGGTCAGGATTTTCCGTATGTGCACGAATTGCCCTTTGAACATCTTCCATTGGTATGTTGTTGGGTACATTATATATTATAATGCTAGGATGCCTCATTCCAGGTCTTTTAGTTGTTGTATTTTTAGCAATAACTTCTTTTTCTTTTAGGGTTTCTGTAAACTTCTGCAGGTCTTCTTCCCTCTTGCATGTGATAGCCAGTCCTCCTTTTTGGATTCGTCTAACTGATTTAATTTTGACAGTAGTTTCTGACTGTTGGAGTTTCTTTTTCAGGAGGTCCTGTACGCTTGTATTCGGCTTTTCTTCTTTTGGGTATATAAGAATTGTGGCCGTGCTTTTAGGTCTTTTCCTTGCAATTTCTGCATATGATGGACCTTTTTGGTGTTTGTGTACTGGCTGGTACGATTGAATTTCTGTGAACTGTTCAACATCATCAGTTTGAGCAGATGCTTCCACTTCTGATTTTTTGTTTGATATTCTAAAATCCAATACATCCAGAATGCTGTTGGCTGCCTGTAGTAGAGAGGTTGTTAAGTATTTCTGGACTTTGTTCCCCTTTTTGCGTTTTTGCTCACTATTGACTACTTCTCTCAGTTTATGAAGTAGTTCCTTGGTCAACATACGTTCATACGTTTGTGGTAGAACAAACTGGGACCCAACCGATGATTGTGACGAAATCGAGTTGTTTCTTAGTCTCATAGAGAGGGGGAAGTTTCCACTCTCTTCTTTGTTGGAGCAGGTTTGCATTGAGTCTATAATAATTTCTCAAAGAATAAACAGAAACAGATGTGCTTATGATCAATGAACCACATGGATTATTTTCTGTCAATAGTTTTCTTTTATTCTCTGAAAATAATTGCATAGTTCTCCGAAAATAGTTGCTTAATATGTCCCGAGGACGTGAATAGATGCGAAGATAAATATTGTCACCCAGGAAAGAGATCGTCTGATATCTGTCTTTTAGGAAATATTTTTTTTTAAATAACTCCAATGCCAAAATTCACATGAAGTGAATTAAAGTCCAAACTATTTGTGGAATCCAGAGTGTTTGAAACAAAAATCTGGGTGAAACTGCATTTAAAAATGTTTGAATTGAGCGAGTTATCTAAGTATCGCCTTGGATAAAAACAGTGATTTAAAGAAAAAAGACATTACGCCCAAAACTAATTTTAGCCAGTGCTTTTAGTTTAATAAAATAAAGTTAACGATTCAATTTTGCTTTAATGATTATTATAATAATAGCGAAAGATCTGTAAAAATCGGCTTCATATATTAACTTAAAGCTACCGACTAATGGAAATTTTTAATTTACTTTTTCTGATTTCTTCAGAGTTTTCATCTTGTGTTACATGCCAGTGAAATTTTGTTTTGTTTTGAGAAATAGAAAACACTTTAGAGCCTTCTTCATAGATAATCATTGATTTTAATAATCATGTACATAACCCTGTTTAAAGCAATGTTTTCTTTCATTCGCTTTAATAATAATATTCAATTTTAGGCGAGAAAGTGTTAATTACGGGCAGTGTTGTTATAATGGTAAATAATATCTTGATAGCCAAATAACTTGAAAGCAATATAGAAAAATATATGTGTAAAGAAAATAAAAAAGTCCAAAGCAGCATAAAACATCTTGGGAATAATCTATATCTATACTTATAATAAAGCTCAATGTGTGTGTGTGTGTTGGCGCTCTACAGGCCAGACCATTCAACCTATAGCTACCAAATTTGGCACGTGTATACCTTGGAGGTCGGGAAAGTGCACCTAAGGGTTATTTTATCGAATTTTTAAATAGAATTTTTTTTAAAAAAATAAGCGAAATTTTGACGTGTTTCTGCTATAACTTCCGAAAATATTACCGAACAAAAAAGATTTTTACATTAAGTTAAAGATCAAAAATTTATCTTTTAAATGACACTAATGTTTTAATCTTATAATTAAATTTCTATTTTTAATGAATTTTTAAAAAAATATTTTAACTATGTTTTTCAATAATTTTTTTCGTAAAAAATAAAAATTAAAATTAAGCACGTTTCGCATTCATGGGAAAAAATCAGCTTTTTTCAAAGTGTTGCCATCACATTGATTAAAGCTCTAATTAAAAATAAATTAAATCTTTTTGGAAATGAAATCTGCAAAAATATAATTTTCAGCACGTGTTTGTAGGAAATGAAACAAATATGACATATTATTTTTTCTACAAAATAAATTTAAGAAAAATTATTTTATGATCTTTTACACTCTCTATACTGGGTGTTTATTTAGTCCCGGACCCATTTTGATGTTTAATGACTCATAAAATAATGAAGATATAAACAAACTTATGGCATTTATTGCTGGAATAACTCATATATTTTCCTTTTCAGGTTTGAATATTTTTACTTTTGTAAATATCGTCTGCGCGTGTGGTTAATTTCAGATAATTTCCTTTTCCAGTCAAAATATCTGTACTTTTCTAAATATCGTCTGCTTATTAATTGCATTTTTCTCTCTTTTGTTTTTGGCAACTATTGAAATGTTATGTTTACTTTTGATGTGTTTGTTCTATGTAGTGCTTTTGTATGTGCTGTTTTATTCGAGCGGATATTAAGGAGAATGCATACACTACGAAAGCACAGATTTTATGGTGGTCATAGAGTTAATTTCCAATCAACTAAATAACTGACTTTTAAGAGTTAATTTCCAATTGCTTAAACTGACTGATTTATGAAGATTTGAATATTAATATTCAATAAAAAAAGGATAATTTTAGATTTTTCCTCGATCGCTTCAAAGAAAATACTCCAATCAGCGCGCAGGTTTCTCAAGAGTAATTGGCCTAAGATTATGAAAATGTTGATTTTTTCTAAATTTTTAACATTTAAAACTTCATAAATATGTCTTAGTTGATCGTGAAAAATAGAAAAATTCATTCATTTGTTTAAAATTTGGTGTGTCCAGAATATTTCTCAGAATATGATACCTTACTGCATTAAATTTAGACTTCATAATTTTTGAAATATATTTATAGGCTGGAACAAAATATTATTATTGATTTCATTTCAATCCTTTTGAAAGCAAAACTAAAAACTGGATTTTATGCTGAATCTCAGAAATTTTTGTTGAATTATTGTCTGAGATATTACATAAATTATGAAAAATATTTTGTAGTTAACATAAGACTTAAATACCGAGCGATTCTGTTTGCAATACTCACATTCAATAATAATAATAATAATTAATAAATAACAATAAAGATGATAAATATAATAAAACGCTTGATTTTATTAAAAAATATCTTAATATTAATTGCAATTTCATCATTTACATTTTAAATTAAAGTTGAAGTTTTGCCGGAAACGACAACAAATTAGCAAAATATATATAGTAAATTGAACGAAACGATCTAAACAGTATAAGTTTGGTATGACTATCAAAATTTGAAGATTAAAAATGTTTTGTTTGAGAATCCTTTAAGAGACCAGTTACTTAAAATATTTAATTGAAAAGTGTAGCGAGCGGTAATACGGGTGAACCGGCTGGTTGCCAAAGGCGGCTAGTGTTTCATAAGCATAGTTGATTTTAGCTGGGATAAGTTTCGCACTGGAATTGCAATGCATGGGACATATAGAGGAATTTAGAGATTTTTTGAGACATATCCCTAAGCATATTGCTTGTCAAACGTTTCTTTTTGTTGTGCCGCTTAAGAAGAGAAAGAAAATGTATTGTTATCATAAAAAAAAATCAAATTTGAGATTTTACCGAATTTGTATGCTTCAGATTTCTTGAAACGTGAAAAAAAACATTTTTGAAATTATGCCTATCTGTTTGTGAGCTCGATACCTCAACATTGCTTTGAGCTAGATAATTGGAATTTGGCATGTAGTCTTAACACCAAATACTCAGATTTCTTTTAAATTTTAAGTGAAATCTGTTTACACGAAGTCTATCTTTTGTCATATAGTACAGGACCTTCACATTCTACCCAAAAAGATACCATTTTTGGACCGATATGTTCTACATGTTGTATCCTTTTTACTATTAAATACTTTTTAATTGAATATTCCTTGTTTAAATATCGCTTTCTTTTAATTCATCGTCTTTTGCTTTAGCAGATTTGATTGAGACATACCTTCAAAATATTTTCAATTTTTCAAAGGATATTCGCCCTTTTTATACATCGAATACATTTCACCATTGTTTTTAATTTTAAACAACTTTTAAAAAGGGATTATAACCTTTTCTAATGTTTTCAATCTCATTTTCGAGTCATCTTTGCTCATTTCAAATTTTTGAATTTTTTAAATATTCTTTGAGGTTTTATCAAACTTAAATCCAATGCTTTTATATTTTAGCTATCGCATATTTTATTATCTAGTATGATTTTACATTATATGCATAGCACAGTATGAATAAACATGGCTCTTGTGCCAATAAAACTAACAACAACAGCCGAGCATAGGGAAACACGGTAACAGTAATTGTCACGAGTTTGAGATGTAAAATTAAGTACACGTATGTAGAACCTAAACTGTAGCTTTGTATAAAATTTGAAACTAAATCCGCCGACTAGATGATCGCTTGCTGGTTTGTACTTTCACATGTATGTAAACGTGATAACTCAAAAACTCAATGACTTAAATATATTTAATTTGGTACACAAATTTAGTAATTAAAAGGTAGATTGATATTAAATTTTGATTCAAATCAATTAAAGGAATGATTGCCTTTTCGTCTGCACTTCTTAAATAAAAGCAATAACTCAAAAATGCAATGGTTTAATTAAATGAAATATGATTTATGTTCTAATTAGCAGAAGCATATTTCTATGGGAAATTTTAATTGTAATCGATCAATGGAAAGGTGCCCAAAGTGCATATTTGGTTCCCTTTATTATACTGCAAAGTACAAAATACTCCTGTGCGGAACTCTGAAATTAAAAATATGAACTCTCGTGGATTTCACCTTCACTGTTCATGCAGAAATATAAGATCAGTATTTTCATTTGTTTTCTAAACATAAATAATAATAATAATAATAATAATAATAAAACGGAACCGTAATTTTACTATACATATTAAATAGAGCTACTGATTGCGCAGTCTGAGGTCTAGTTACCATTGTTTCGTTGCGCGTTAGTTAGTTCGCTAAAGTGTTTTATGCATTAATTGACTCTACATTAATTTAGAATAATTAAAAGAAACTGTATAAGAAACAAACGTATTTATAACTTTAAACGAAATAATTTGGAAATTAGCTTTAAAAAATATTTTCCTTTAATCTGTATCTATATTGTATTTATCCCTCAATACCAACAGTTTATATGCCATCGGAGTGAAAGTAATTTTGTCTCACAGCATTCATATATCTACCAGAATATCGAGAACCAACCGTTCAACCGCAACTGCAGCTTAAATATGAAGTGTACGTGTAATAAATACTGTTATAAAATTGTAATACCATTTTTCTGTCAATCAGAATTGCCTGCCAAGTTAAAGTCACAGTAGGAAAGAAAGATTTACAGTGATTCTTACTGCATGCCAGGTGAGTGACCTTCAACCTTGCTAATGAATGGAAGAATTTTCTCTTTTAAGAACTGAAATCGGAATACTTTTCTAGAAAATTCCGTACCCTATCAGAAGGCATATATTAATGCGAAAGGCTGAAGCAGTTCAGCCGCTTTTGTCTTGATCGCCTTTGTGTTGATTGTATAAAGAGATGGTGACATGGAGCACTATTGACTAAGCTGTTGCTGTTTAGTTTTGATTTGCTATTCGCGCGTTTGCTGCTTCTATCTGCAGCCCTGGTCTATTTGTATACCTGTGTTGTTTTTTTGTTACCTGAGCCTGATATTCCCTCTTGTTATCCGTTATAGAATATGTTGGATTTCATTCATTACAAACCGACTGGGGGATTTTCACAACAGTTTTAAAGAAACATGTACTGATATGGGACATCTACATACACCTGTAACAAATATTTAGAAATCTGTGAAAAATAATGAGGGAAAAAATATTTCGCTCTACAAATATTTCAAATGTAAGCCTTATTTTTAGTGAAATAATAATGTACGTTTGAATATTTTTTTCAAATGAAAGATAAATAGATTTTCCTTTGACAATGTTTCTAAATATAAATAATTTATAAATATTTTGAAGAAGCATTCAATTCATTTTTCAAAAGCACGAATTTTTAACTCTGGAGAAAAAGAGATTCACGCATTCATTCAAATATAAATAGAATTTTATGAAAAGGAAGCATTTCAGAATTTTTTTCATTTAGTCAAAGTGATTATGCAGAGGCTGTGATTTATGGTAGTTTTTCATCTCTAAAGCCTTTTTTATCTTTTGGATATCATAGTGTTAATTAATCATCTTCTATCTCGGTCGTCTATCATTTTCTATATAGGTCATTCCTAATCTTCAAAATCTTCATTACCATTTCTTAATTAACTTTATTACTCTACATAGTTAAGGTTATTTATTTTTTTCGGATTTACCTATTATTTTTTAAAAAGAAGTATAGCTATTTAAGTGACATTTCACATGTGACAAACTTTTTCGAAATGGAATTTTAATGGTTGTTTTTTATATTTTTTATATATTGACATTATTTTCAATCTTCTGAAGGTAAATAGCTATAATGCTCTCTACTATAACTTATGATAAACTATCTTATTATTCCCTAATTGTAAAGAAGTATAATTTTTCCTATAAAATGGCGAATTATTTACTTAAACTGTAGATTAAACCTAAAAAATTTATTATTCAGTTGTTCAAAATTAAGAGTTTTTTTTCCTATTTTAATTGTTTACTTACAGAATTGTCTAAAGTATATTAGTCAAATAAAATATACAAATAATTAATGTAATACAAAAATAACAATACAAAATTTATTGTATAAATGCATGGTTTTATATAGGGTTTATTTAAAGAATGAGAAAAGAATTAATAAAGCGAGTTAGAAAAGATATCTTATCTTGATGTTGCATGGTACCAGCAATATGAAATTATACTAGAAATGAAGCAATATATGAATCCCTTTGGTAATCCTTTCTCCGCTTGGGCATCAATGCTTCAATTCTGGCTGATCATGAGAGAAAAAAGGTAATTATTTTACTAAGAACATATCATATATACTTCACAAAGTTTAAAACTGGGCATCTGGCATCCTATCGACCGGGCAAAAATTTTTATTTTTCAAAAATTCACCAATTACACTATACATTGTTTTTTCTGTAAAAACAATAAAAGTTTAAATGGTATTACTCAAAAGGGAAATATTGTATTCCTACCTGTACATTAAAACTGTCATAATTCTGTATAATTCTGTACCAGATATGAATTTTGTACCGTTCCTCAATCCAGTGTTTTCTTAGTCATTCCTTTCTCGAATGCGGGATTAGAAGATGTTGTGTTGTTCTCGCCAGATACCTCCATCCACCTTCACACAAAGAAAGAGAGAATCAGAGGTTGGATTGAACCTAGCGATCAAACCATTTTTCTATTACTAGCGTTCAAAGGGAATAGGTCGCCCTAAATTTTCTAACATTCACCCAGAAAAAGACAGAGTCCCCAATCATCGCATAAAACTGTGGACTTTAACTAAAACCGGAAATGCTACAAATGGTTAGATTTTTTAGAGTACCACATGTGACAGATGTGTACTTCGGAATACAATAAAGAAAACCGGCGCTTATTAATTACATGACATTGGCGAAGAATAGTCGCTATGTAACGGTCTTTGGCGCGAATTTAGCCATTTTACTGAATCTCGTATGTAATCTTTGGCAATTAATCGCTGCCATGCGTTTAATACATTAATACTAAATAATATTTCTATTTGATATATTTCAGAAGGTGTGATAAAAATTTAAAAAAAATAAACAACCATTTTGGGATTCTTCTTCTAATAATAATTCAAATATAAAGGAATTTTTACGAAAGAATATAAGCCTTTCAACTTTTCTCTCAAAACGTCACATTAAGAGGAGAAATGAAATTCTTTTTATATTTTTCTCCGCTTCGTAGCTGATCTTCTCCCCCCCCCCTTTCTTGGTAGATTCATAATTCGTCCCTCTCTATATATTTTTTAATTTTGACAACTCTCTAACACGTGAAGAATCGGTTCAAGATTTCATTAAATTATTTTGACAGAACGTCTTGAAATTTTCACTTCAAAGATTGGGTTAAATTCCGAATCTGTGATTGAAAAATTAATTAAAAAGAGTGATATCTAGCTACAAAATATATGAGTTCCAAGCAAAAGATTTCCTGAAAGCAATATAAATTTCCATTCGAAACAAATTTTTTAGGCAAGAATATTTCGCGCATCTTGAATTCTTTTTGTATTCCTACCCTAGATGCGTTGATTTTTTTAAAGATTACTATTTCTTACTAAAATGACTAAAAGTTATTCGCTTTAGTGATCAGAATAATGTTCCAATTTAATGTCACCAATCATTTAATATTATTCTGAAAATATAGTAAGGTCTATTTTGAATAGATTTAATTGTTTTGGGACTTGTGATCTTTACAAAGGGTTTTATAATTAAATCCTCCCTTTGTTTATGGGCGAAAAAATGTAAAAATTCTTAATGCGAAAAAACCCCTCTTTTCCTACTGACTTTTTAGGTCTGATACCTTTTCGGCTTGCTGGACGGGGATGAGGTGGGTTGGGTTGTGTACTTAGAGTGTACTTGCGCTGGCCGTCTTCTAACCTAAATTTCATGCTTTACAAGCATGAGAACTATTGTCACTCATGAACAGATTTTACATCCCCAGGTCCACCACAACGGAGAATTTCGACAGAAACATGATATTTTCAAATCTGGAATTTGGGTCCTTTCCATCGAGTCACTGCAGCATAAGAAGTAAAATTTAAGAAATTACATATTTTTTTCTTGATTTAGAATACGGATTGCTTAAGAAAAATCGAACTATTGCATATTTAATTTTAATTTGTAGAGGGACGAGGATTTTTATCACTTCATTATGAGGCAACACAAAACAAACATGAAAACTAAAACATACGGCACCCATTTCGAATACAATCTAATAATGACCCCCTTGAGGATCATGGGAAATATACTTTGATGTTAATAACATCATCTGTTGTATCAAAAGAGAAGGTAGTAGAGTTAATGTAACTGCTGCAAATTATTTTAAGATATACCAACGAAATAAAGGCAGAATACTAGAAGAAGGAAAAAAAATACTAAAATCTTATAACAAAATCTTGAAATATGTGAAGCTTATTAAATAATTTTTGTTAAAGAAAAACATTATATTTTTACTTGAATCATATTATTCAAATGAAAAAAAAATCACTACTACAATTTATTATTTAATAATGAACTTGATGATATGTAAAGTTTAACTTAATAAGACACTTCTGATTGTAATAATCGGAAAATATATATTGTCGCCAATATTATTAGACCAGAAAAGCGGAGATCATGAAGAAGATCTTTACAGCTGTATTTAACTACTGGATGTTTTATGTCATGATGTTTCACTGTGAATACGAGAACGCAGAACTTTATGGGGTCCCGAAGAAAGGAGCCCATTTGGCGATATATTGGCAGGGAATGTCTTCTGTATCAAGAGAGTAAACGACATCGTTAACCGATAAGTCATCTTTGGTCGAAAGTGATGATGTCATCAATTGTGTGACTCATATAAGATGTTGCAAGTATTATATTCTATAATAATGAGAGATAAAGCTTCTGTTATGAAGTGGTATACGTCGGTCACTGATACGTGTCCATTTCTTTGGATTCCTTTCTTAAAAATTAAGTTTGGGATTTGTGAGGTTTTATGAAAGTTGTTTGTCAATTAACATGGTTTTCAAGTTATAAGATCTTTACAAAATTTCAAGAAACATCCACATGCAAAATCAATAAAAGATAATAGTCCCGAATTAAAAAAAAGTTTAGAAGAAAAATTTTATATTTCTTTTAAAGATTTCTCTGGGTTAATTATTTTGGATATAAAGGTGAAGCCTTACCAGGGGCAACACAATTTGGATACAATTTAGAAATGTGATTCCCTCTATTAAAAAAATAACAATGAGAATGATATAAAAATACTATTCTGAGGACAAAAATGTTTAAATATAGATTTGACGAAAGTGAAATATCTCCCTTCGTTATACTGGAATTGAAAAGAATAATACTGCTTTTTCCTTGTTATTTTCCAGTTAAAAATAATAGGGTTTCAGAGGTAGATGTATTTTTATATTAAAAAAGAAATAAAAGCTATATCTTAACATATTTTATAACTATGTGAAATGAGATTATTTTAATTTCGACGACAATGATTAAAATAAATTATGTTATTATTTTCTAATGTTTCGAAACCATATCTCAAAGTGGAGGAACGAAAGTAAAGTTTTGTTTGAAGGGACTTGTTTGTTTTTGTTTTATTTAAAAGCTTTTTTTTCCCAAAATATTCTTTATCTGGAATGATTGACTTCATTTTCTATAATTAGGAATTTTTTAAAAAATAATTTTGATATTCAAATATATTAGAGCCGTACGAAATGTGCTGACCACATCTTCGTTTCGGGATCTCTGAATTTTGTTTTTGAGGCCACATTAAATTAAATATATTTTTGTATGTGGGCTTAGTGTATACTATATTCGTGAAAACAGGAAATGCTAGAGAAGAATGAACAGCTCCAGAAGTTATTATTTTCATAAAATCGCTGCTTAAAATGACTAAATGTTTCTCGTAAGTGCTTCAGTGTAACTTCAAAAGCTGACATTAAACTAAATAAACTGAATACATATCAAAAATTCGCAGAATTAATTGTTACACTTAGAACTGTCTTTTTCGTAAATAAAAAAGTGACATTGATTCTTTATTGCCAAATTTTATTTAATTATTTTATCGAATGTTTTATTATTCAGTTGGAAAATTACTGTACCCGTAGGAGGAAAGATTATTAAAGATTAATACCATTAAATAGTTCAGATTTTTTCGACTTTTCATATGATAATCTGTCATTCTTCTTAACTTCCTTGGACAAAGATTTATTCCCTAGTCCAGTTGTATCACTTAATATTATGCTATGTTTGTTATTAAAGAGTGACAATAAAGTGCGTGACTCTACAATCACTTAAAAAAGGATAACGGATATTTTTTGCTATAAGAAGCATTTGCTTCTTACTTTGCTCTAATTCGTTATAAAAGGGTACTTTGATACTTAATATTGCTGCATATTGAAAGTAATTAATACTTACATTTTCAATGATCTTGATATCATACTTCTAATGTATATGAAAATAATCCCCATTATAAAATCAAGAGACTACTATGTTGTTCTAATAATAATTAACACATTAATTAATTGATATTAGACTATCATATTAAAAGAATATTTCCCTCTGCTACTTTTGATTTTATTAGTACAAAAGTAAACATATTCAGAAATATGCATAAAGAATTCTGAGCGAAAGAAACAAACAGATTTCAGCTTCCCAGAAATATGAAGAGAGCTTTTAATTAAAAATATGTCCAGACATATTAAGGAAATCTTAAATTAAATAGTATAATATGAAATTACTTGTCACTGGAAGCATTTAAAGATCATATAACATCATCATTCAATGAGAAACAGTTATATAAATTAATTCTTATCTGAATTTGTTTTCATTAAGTTCCGAAACTGAAGAGAGAAACAACTGGTGGATTCTCATGAGACAGGATATCATCAACAATTAATTTATGATGGCAGTTTATTTGCTAACGCTTACAGAATGGATTGACGGAACGATGTTTGCATGGTAAAGAAAGAAAAGTAATGATTTATATTATATACTGACACTTAGAAGTGTTTTTATTTGTAAAGAAAATATGCTGAAAATGTGCAGATAAATTCTTATGAATTACGAATGAATTTAACACAACACTAGCATTGGAAGTAATAAAATTTTATTGAAATGACAACATTTAATAAGAATCTGAAAGAATTGAATCTAATTATCAATATACGAATAATTTTTTATTTCCCTGTATATGAAGTATAGAAAAAAAAGGGAAAAATATTGTAATTGTCAAAAAATTTAAATTAGAGAATTTGATGAATATACTAACGTTTCAGATTTTCCTACGTACTAAAAAATGTTATAAATTATAATAAAAATGTTATTATGTTATAAATATTATAAAAATATGTTTGCAATTATGCCTGTCAGTTTGTGAACACAATAACACGCACACACACAAAAAAGATTGAGCTAGGCGGATGAAATTTGACATATTGAATTAGACCAAGTTTGTAGAATTCTATAAAATTTTGAACAGAATCCATCTTCAGGAAGTCTTGGTTTCTGTCTGTTTGTTCTAGTACAAGTGAAGACGATAACTACAGAACATAACAACTAGGTAAATAGAATTAGGTATAAGCTTCAGCATCTTAATTACTGATTTTATAAAATTGTAATTAAATCCGTCAAACGGCTTTATTCTCCATCGGTTTGTACTATCTCATCCATAAAAAAGTAATGACTTAAATAGATAAAATTTGGAACGTTTTCTTGAAATTACAACTGCAATTTTATGTCAAATTTTGGTTTCAATCAGCTAGTAAAAAAAGGTGTCCCAAATATCAATTCGATTTTTTCCGGTGTATGGATCGCATATTAGGAATTAATTGCGGAAAAATGTCGTCAAAGATGACATGATAGATTCAGCGAGAATCCTAGATTCTTCACAAGAATCAATATTTTCTAACTATTGTTCGCCTGTATCATCCAAGGCATTTTTGGGCTTACTCAAGATTTACTATTTTATGCAAATAATAGCTTGATTAGAGAATGCGTGAGAACCGCTCATATTGGTGCAATTTGATTCTAAAGACTACTTTATGAATTTTCTTAATATTTAATTTTAATTAAATAAAGAAAAATAACTTTCTTCCAGGAAAAACAATATTTGACGCTTACACGTCATTATCATCTCTATTTTTTCAGGACTTTTATATTTACATATAAGATCAATATTTCAAAAATAAAATTAGATTGTCGAAGAATGTTCACAGTACTGTTTCGCAGTTAAAGGTTTCAGTGGCCTATGTAATAATTAAATTTTGAAAATAAATGAGAAATGTGTAGGGATTTCACAGTTGTAGGACGGTGGCACTTCAGAGACCAACATTTTGTTCAAACCACCACACCACACCAGAGGCCGTTTGTTTGAACGAATATAGTAAAATTCACTTTGTAGGAAAATATTGATTTGTCAAAAGAGTTTCATAATTCCTTTTTCTTTTTATTCCTTTATATTTTCAAGGAAACATTATTGAATCTAATTTATTTGAATGTGAAAAATTAATTATAAAGCACTTTCTTACTTTCTTTCATTTCTGGTATTTCAACAAATATTTGATGAGAGTTCTCTATGTTTAGAAAATAAAGCTAATTTATGTCATGAAATGAAAAAACAGTTAAAATGTCTTATCAGAGGTAATAAGAATATGGACATTCTAA
>JAPMOR010080162.1:28481-60145 GCA_026543865.1 Argiope aurantia | reverse complement strand
TTAAGCCATCAAACTTCAAAACAAGCATATTTTCATTTTATTTGTCTTTTACCTTTTACTTATATTTTACTCTGATATTAAATTTCATGATTTTCGCTTCATCTGGGAAAAACAGACAGAATATATTTTTGTTTACGCATAACCTGAATTTCAATTTTAAATAGCTAGACGAATGACAGCAAGAAGATATAGTGATGATATAGCTTAAATTAAAAATTAGTTTTTTATTCTCTTTTAATGAATTATAACATATTTTAAGGCTTAGGAGGGGCGTTATCTGAATTACGTGAAGTATAAATTACGTGCATGAATGATATGGCAAAAACGATATCTTTATTGTTGGTGCTATGAAAAAATCTTTATTCCTGTACCAGTTTTTGAGAAAAAAAATTCAAAAGATACGAAATACATAATACACGAAAGGAAACGTCAAGGCAGACATTCATAAACGCTCTCAAAAACAAACTGCTCAGGACTTAGCTTTCAGTTTGAAATAGAATATGGTACAAAGGAATATGAAAGAATACTCCTTTTTAGAAAATGGAACAATGGTGCATCGATAGGAAAGACAATAATTTTAAAAAGTATAATTTGGTGATGCATGATAAATTTTTTTCAAATTTCACGATAAATTTATAGAAAGATACTTGGAGAAGTTTCCAGAAAAAATTATAAAAAAATATGAAATTGCTCTTTTGCGAAAAAATTCCTTAGCGTGGATATATTTGCATATAACAAATGTGACAGCTTTTTTCAAATAAAAAAAACAAATGTCCTTCCTTTTGATGTATTTCTAAATATAAATCACATAATAGAAATATTTCAAAAAGATGCTTCATTTCAGATCCAAAAAGTATTATTTTTTTAGCAAAAGAGATAAAAAAAAACCTATATATTCTTACACATTCATATATTACAAAAATATATATATAAATGAAAAAAAAAATGAATGTAAGCATCTCAAAAGCGTCTTTTTATATCTTGCTAAAGTGATTATTCAATATCTATGATTGATGTTATTTATTCTTCCTTATTCTTTAAAAATGTTTTTACCTTTTGTAATATCATTGTATAAATTTATCATTTGCTATCACAGCAATTTATCATCTTCTGAAGAGGTTGTCCTTAATCATTACAATTATAAACCACCATCATCATTTTTTAACTATACTTTTCCCAAACATCTCACATCATTTTCTCACATTTATAATTTTTAATTTTTTCAGAATTATTGAATATTTTGATTCGAATTTAGAATTATATAAATTCATGATCACAATTTTACTTGCAACTTTCTAAAATAGTTTATAATTAAGTATCTAGAAAAGTGATCCCAATCAACACAGAAAGATTTTAATTCTTTATTTAAAAATTTTCGCTTAGCTTATATTTACATAGTTTCAGCGATTTCAAATTTCACAATTTTTTTCATGGACAATATTTATTTCTAATTTTTTGTGATTACAAATAATTAAAAAAATAAGCATTTAGTAAACTGCATTAATAACTTTTTAAAAAATTTAAAAACAATCAAATATTAGATCGTTTTAAGAAAAGGAAATAATAATTCGTTAAGCGAATGCATTATATAACGTAAGGAGCTTGTGTAGACAATTATGGAGAAAATCTTTCGTTTTTAACTGAAGTCATAAGAATTGAAATTTAAAAATAATTTATCAAACATCCTGCAGTATAAAATATGATTATTAGTTAAGTTTAACCTTACTAACTATTTGATAATTAGAAAAGGTATAATTTAGCCAACAGCTATTTGAGCAGGACAGTTCAGATCATGAAACACACCTTGCCAGCTGTGTTTAGCCATCGGACGTTTTATGTCGTGACATTTGGCTGTGAGTATGTGAACGTAGCACTTTATGGGGTCCAGGAGAGAGGAACCTATTTGGCGGTGTGTTGATACAGAATGTCTTCTGCGCCAAGAGAATAATGACGTCGTTAACCGGCAAGTCATCGTTGGTCCGAGGTGATGACGTCATCAATTGTGCGACTCATATCAGGAGTAGCAAATTCTGGACCCAATAACATCTGTGGATTTTGCGACTATCGGGTAGTAGTATATGTGACAGCAATTGACATTTTTCTTCTGTTCTTTTCTTGGTATTCAACAGGAATTTTACTTTTATGTTTTGGGATTTCACGATTTATTAAGTAAAACTGATAATTTTTTCATTTGCTGTTATTTAAAGAATCTGCTAAAATACATTGCGGATTTATTTTAAAAAGCAATATCACAAAGAATCCTTTTGATTTAGAAATAAAATTAAATGGAAAATGCAAAAATGAATTAAATGGAATAAAAAGACGGAAATGATGAATCAGCCCAGACGACTTTATGAAGGGTCACCATCATTTCAATCTTTTTATTTCCTTTAATTCATTTTTAAATTTTTTCCATTTAATTTTTATTTCTAATTTGGTTAAGTTCATTCGTATTTTAAATATAGTAGCATAAGTAGTAGGTATATAGTAGCATAAGTAGTAGGTATAAGTAGAAATATCTACTTTATAAGTTAGTTTCTTAAACGTTGTTTTAATTTTATGGTTTGTAGTTTCTTTGATTTAGAAAATAATATTGCGAACAAATCAAAATTTCGCATTTTATTTATTTATAGAATATCGATTATAAAAATACTAGAAATATAAAAGATTAAGAATTAATAATGATTTACTTTAGAGACAATATTAATAACATTTGAGAAAAATTACTTGAAAAATTCAGTTCTATTAGACGGACTTTATTAGTCTTATAGATACAAAAATATTGATTTCATCATTTTCTTCAAACATATAATTAAATGAATTTAAATAATGAATGAGTGATAGTCTTGTGTATGAACCCCCAAACCAACATTTTTATCTAAAGAATCAAAATGAAGAAAGAGTTTTGAAGACATTAAAAAGGTTATAAAGTTAATGACGCATTTTATATAAATAAATGACGGTGGTAAAATTTTCCTCCTTACTTTTGATAGTAAAAAAGATAAGGAAAGCTATCGGGGCTAGTATTTTTTTTGTAATTAAAAGAAAAAAAGATGGACTTTAAGGGTGAGATGTATTTTTACCTAAGAAAGAGAATTAAAAAGTCATTATTTTAAAAATCATTTATTGATAAATTACTTAAATGTCTAAAAATTTATTATTTGAATAGATGAAAAATTTATTATTTGAATGTATAAAAGATTTATTATTTGAATATATTAAAATTTTATAATTTGAATATATGAAAACAAAATCTCAATCTTGAATAAAATTAAAAAAATGCGCTGCCAGTTTTTGTTTAGTCTAATTCATTCATTATAAATTTAATTATTAAAAATTACTTTATAAAAATAGCTTGATTTTTAATTTTAATATTAAAAGTAGGTTTTGATAATGACTTCAGCATTTATTTTGCTCGTTTCCATGCGAGAATTGCAAAATTTATTTTTCTACTTATGATGGATTGGTATATAAAGTGTTTTTCAATATTAAACTGTTAGAATTTCTGTTTTCTCGCTGAATTAATATGTTTGTCTTTCATTTTCCTTGTTGATGGGTTTTTTTCCTGTAGTCGAGAATTTTTGCCAAAGTGTATCATCGTATAAACAACGCACATATATTTATTGTTAATGAACGAAAGCAAGAATAGGCAATCTCACGGAAATTTGAAATTCTCCAAGAATACGTATAGTCAAAATTATACAAGATCTATGAATTGGCTAATTCCAAGAGCTATCGATACCAACTATGAGTTTTAAATTCAAATGTCTTCAGAAGATTGAGTGTACCTGCTTGTTAACCAATCAAAATTCTCGTTTTAAAAGTTATTTCATTCTCTGTTTACATAATTGAAATAAAATTGTTCCAACTATATAAATTGGAATATTCTTAGTTCTGGATCCACGCTTGAAATTAATTTGAAAATGGATTTCATTACTAAATTAAGAAATAATACGTAACCATAGCTCGTTAATTTAGCAGTTTCAATTCATAGTGATAAAACATGCTACAAAACATTTATATTTTTATCACTTGATTTTATTAATGCCATCAAATTCAATTACCTGAAATATTTAGATAAAGAAATCTAGATGTTCAATTCCTTTTCAGTATCAAAAAATCTATCTATAAATATAAATGTAAAAGAACATAGAAAGAAAATCTTAGATTTCGTATTATCCATGTTACTTGTCAATGAAAATAACAATCTAACAGATGGCGTAACATCATTTTCTTAAGAAAAATAGCAAACCATAGAATATTTTTTACTGAAACTATTTTCGTTAAGTTGGAGAGAGTTCTTTTCAAGGCCAATATCGAGAGATATTGCTAATGGTCTGGAGAGATCCGAGATTGAAAAGAAAAACAAGCAACGGGATTCCCAAGTGACAGGACAGCATTGACAACGAACTTATGTTGACAGTTTATTTGCTACCACTCACTGAAAGGATTGACGGAATAATATTTATTTTGCAAAGAAACAAAAATAATAATTTATAGTACAAATGGACAATAGGAAGTATTTCTTATGAAGAGAATCCACAGTAGAAGTGTAGACGGAAAATCAGAGCAAAAAATAAATCATGAGTTATGGATATATATTTGAAAAAAAAAGTATTATTTAATAGCACGATGGACAGAGCGGTTGCTCAAAAAATAATATTCAGTCTTTCAATCATTTTTGCAAATAATATTTAAACTTTCAATATATGAATATTTTTGAAATGAATTAGAAAGTTGCGTTTTTATTTGCAATTCAAATCTATTGCACAGTATCTTTCAGTTGAAATATCATGTTGTTTTTTTAATGAATGGCTCAAATAATTGCACAGTATTTTCCTCTTTAATTAGAATATTGTATTTATACTAGGTGATTCAAAACATATACATACACATAATTTTAAAAAAATTAATTAGGATGTTATATTTATGGAGGATAATTAAAAATAACTAGACAATATTTTTCAATTTGATTTGAACGTTGTATTTATATATAGAAATCCAAAACATTTGCATACCATTTTTTAGTTTGATTAAAATGTTGTATTTACTGTACGTTTCAGAATTTTGAGAGACAACTTTTTGACGATTCTATCTCATTAAGGAAGGATGGGCGCATTTCCAGAATTTACTTTACTGTTAAATGTAAACATCTACCCCTTTCCTCTTTTCTCTCACCGCCTATTCTGCCGAATTAAACCCATCCTAACGCATGCACAAAAGCGCGGAAGGTTTTAGAATCCGTTGGCAAACAATACAGCAGGAACTACAAAATCATTGCACAATATTTTTCAATTTAATTAGGATGATCTGTCTATATCAATTAATTAAAAAAAGTTTTATTATATTTTACATTTGAATTTATTCTAGATGATTCAAAATGGGCACGTTATTTTTAAATTTAACTGGGAATCTGTACGTATTCGGGATAATTCAAAACAGTTATAAAATAATTTTCAATTCGATTTGAATGTTGTACTTGTACTGGTAAATTCAACATACTTACATGATTTTTTTAATTTGATTAGATTGCTGTATTTTTTTAAAAAAAATATATATTTTTAAAATAATAATTTTTCCTACATTTTTTTATTTTAAAATAATTGCATTATATATAAATAGTTATAACTGCTTTGTAACAATAAGAAAGAACATATTGCGTTACACAAGGAAGATAAAAATTATATTTTAAGCGTAAGAATTATTTTTGATTTAAGTTCTATTCCATTTTGCTACGAAACGAAGCCTCTAAGATTTTCAGTCTGTTCCCTGAGGCTTTCAGAAAAGACTTTAAGACAGCACACGTAATATACCGTAGTAAAATGAAGATGCCAGAAGTAATTTAAAACTCAGATCACTATTTGTAAATTGCGACAGGAAGAACACCCAAAGTCACATGGAAAAGTTATCAATCTGCTTTATGGCGTTTGGAGATCAATAGGTTGTCGTATGAGCATTATGCTTGTTGTTGTTTCTTATGGCTTTTGACATGGACAAGCTCACTGTTACGAAGACAGCGATTTTAAGCCGGTAGGGGAACGTCTTTTGCTTTTTTAGCAGCGCCAACTAGAGCCAAGAGTGCGACTTTGCAACTCACGCATCACTCATTCGCTTGCACAACCCCGTTTTACAGAAGGGCACATTCACACATCTCACAGATAAAACAACGGAAGAACAACCATGCCTAAACCAGGATTCGAACCCAGGACGCCCAGATCACGGAGATGACGCGCTACTCCTATGCTAGGACGCCAGCATGAATATTATTGAACTGACTAATGGAAATCCATCTGAACAATTATAAAACGTAGATAAAAGTTTTAGTTTAGCTCTATTTTTCTTCCTATCGTTTTTTTTTAAATGGAATTTCTTGCCATTGCAATGGATGCAATTATTTTGAATTATTCTATATATGCAATTAAAATTTATCTTCAACAAAATCTGTAAAATGATTTAGCTTATAGTAAATACAGTATTTTATACAGAGGAAATTATATGTTTTCTAGTCTAAGACGTACACATAATAAAGAGATTTAATAGAAAGCTTTTTAAATCTTCAATCATGATTCTATTTAGGGATTGATATTTGCATTTTATTTGATTTTCTTGAATAAAATAGCATTCTGTTCCGAAACTTCTTCTAAGGGAACTGTTTCGATACGGAGAGGAGAATATTTGAAAAGGCATTCGATTTTCCAATTTCCTGTTTTGTACCAAGAAGCGAGTATCAGATGCTTCACATTTAATGAGCGCAGTGCTCAAGTATAGCAACCACTTACTAAATAATCTCATTACTAGACTATTACTATATTCACCTATTATGTATGGAGGTTAAGAACTCTGAGTTCAAACCCTCCGTGACACTCTCCTCAAATCGGAAAATCGAGTGCACTGACAATATTTGATGGAGTCATGTCTTCCTTTCTTTTAGTTTCGAAATCTCGATTTTTATAACAGGCCAGCGCTCTTCAAAGAATACAAAATAATGAAATCTTATCTTACAATATGTGAATGTTTCATAGCTTAATTAGAACATTTACTTTAAAAGTGTAAATTAAAAGAGTAAAGTCTTATTGAGAATCTTTCTTTGAAGCAAATCATGAAAAATAATGTTTTTGTCCAAACACCAGTTTTAAGGATATCCAGCACGTAAAATCTGTTAGTCAATTAAGAGAACAGAAAATATAATGAAAGAAAACACGTTATTGCTGACTAAAATACACGCTTCCAGCAGTTTTTAACTATAATTACCGTTCCTGCTGAAACACTTCTCTTAACGAGGAACTATATTTTGTATTACCGTATTGAACGAAATTGCCACCTGTGATAACAAATAAATATCTTGGGACATTTTGGCTGAAAGGATAAAATAAAAATCCTTCAAGTTGCAAAACATACGTCAATATTTCTGAGGCGGATGATGGAATATTTCCAAGTCAAAGACTATAATGAATGTCTACCTTGAAAGATATATTAAAGTTATACCAAATTCCTTATAGAATTTTGAAAATCGAAACTCAATACAAAACATCTTTCCTTAGTTTTCCAGATGGCACAAATTAATTTGCTTATGTAAGTATTTTAGCATAGGGGTCATATATTGCAAATGAGAATTTTTGTAAATTTCTCACCACCCATATTTAGCTTTTAAAGATGCTAAATTATTCATAATATCAAAGATAAGAGTAGTTATTGATAATTTATTTCACGAATTTGTGATAGATATCAATAGGATAGACAAGACATGCATATGCAGTTTGAGGAAGTTTGAATAATGTGGGAGTGGTAATAAATGGAGCTAGATTCCATTATAGACATAGCAATACATTTTAGTCTCTGATTTGGTAATACTAACAATCTTCAGAATAGTAGTATTTAATCAAATCCAATAAAACTTACTCTGGCTTATTCGTCTTACATTCAAAGCATTCATGTTACATTCAGCATATTTGTATTACAGTTTCTCAATGTTCTATGACAAATAAAAGTAGGTTTTAATCAAAGTAACGCTCCCACCAGGAGATATCTTAGAAATGAGAAGTTTCTGGTATGGTGGTTGGTTCTCGCCACTATGGTAGGATCAGCCTCCTCCTATTGATGACTGAACATGTTTCACACGGGAAGGGTTGCACCCTTGACCGGCGATGACCCTTAGGACTCAACTACCTGCCACAGCCGTCCGGTCAATCAGATCTAATCCGAATGCCTTTATTAGATTGAGCGTTGTTGCCAGTGTGGTTAATCAAAGTAACATCAAAGTATTTATACTACATTCAGCCTATTTATATTTTTTAAGTAGTATCAAAGTATTTACATTACATTCAACATATATATATTACAGTTTATCAATGTCGTCATAAATTTTACAGTTTATTATTTATGTCATTCATTATCAAGCTATAATTGTAAAGAAAGTCCAATACTTCAGTTTTTATGGTAGAACCTACACTAATTTGCAGTTAGCAACAAAGGAACAAAATAAGGATAACATTATATTTTTTACTAAAATATTTCTTTTAAAATGTTCTTCAAATCTGTATGTAAAGATATAACAAGAATAATTATTATTTAGAAATATTTTACTATGAGCCTCCATGATTTAGAAATACAAGTTAACTTTTTGAAGATACCTTTTACGCATTAATTTTACATTTCCTTAAAGATTGTGAGCAAAGGAAGAAATTCGTGATTTTTACTTCAGAGCATTCCTGACAGAATGCAAAATAAATAAAGTTCTATTTCTTTCTTTTAGAAAGAAAGCTTTATTTAACAGCAAAGCGAAATAAAAAAATTTCCATAAAACATATTTGATATGCAAAACAAAACGCACTTTCAACTCAAAATATTGACTGAAAGGATTGACGGAACAATGTTTCCTGTTAGGCAGAAAAGGTAATAAAGTTATATTACAGTCGATAGGAAGATATTTCTTATAAAAAGAGTTTTACACAATGTATATAGGAACAACATCTTGAAAGAACCGAAAATTATAAATTGGGAACGAATTTTTTTATTATTATTATCAATCAACGAATTAAAATATTGTTTAACAGACATGGAAAAAAAACAAGTAAAGCATTTAGATGACAAAAGTAAGTACTCTATCAACTGCACTAATTACAGTTTCTATTATATTTTTATAATCGCCAAGATTCACAATTTTAGGGAAATTAAATCTGTATTATTCACAGATTTCCGTTTCTGAGAAGGGTAATATATCTTTAATTCAATTATAAAGAACTTTTGTCTGATAACGAAATCTCTTTTCTTATATAAATCAAGGAAAAATTGTTATTTAAATATAAAATAAAAGCTTTGGATATAATCTTTATATATGTTTTTTTCTATTTGTAATATAATGTCGAATATTGATTTAAGGGTCAGATTATATAGTGAGATAAAAAAAAGACTGCTTTGCTAGTGTTTAGAAAAAGAAATTACCTTTTCTGAAGCAGAGAGTACTTTTCTGTTTCATTGAATAATCATTTTAAAAATTAGAATCGACTCTTAAACTCTTACAAAATATAAATTCTAATTATGCCGTAATAGGGGTAATAGGAGCTCTAATGATGATGATGTCGCGTCCGCGTTGCCATTGAAAGGGGGTGCAGTAGCTTCTGAGTGTAAAGACTCTGAGCACCTGAGTGCAGAAGTCTGACTTCTAGCTCGAATGAAGATGACACTCACATATTCGCTTGCACAACCCCTTTTTACAGGGAGGCTCTTTCACTCACCTCATCGATAGAACATAGGGGAAGAACAACCATGTCCAAAACCGGAATCAAGCCCGGGACCCCCAGATCACGGGGAAGACGCGCTACTCCTAATCCAGGACTACGGCAAGAATTGTAATATATAAGTAATTTAATTGTAATTAATTGAAAGAATGAATCTATTAGCTTATAATTAAAAAGTGTTTACATGTTGGTCAACCATTTATATGAATTATGACAATATGCAAAAGGAAATTGCTATAGACATTAAAAAATAAACTAATTAATTCTAAAAAATTATTCTAATATTTAACACTAGCAAAAAATTAGAATTTTCAAACCTTTTTCCAAATATTTTGAGAAACTATAACAAAAATTGGACATGTCTCTTCTTTTTAGCTAATCCTTTTATTATTTTATATTTAAAATATTCCAAATATGTTTCACAAAATTTTATTCCATGATCTTTTAATTTATGACTTCTTCCATGATTAATTAAGATAGATAAATTTAAAAAGACAAAAAAAAAAATAGAATAAATCATTCATTATACACAATTTCTTTATATTCAGTGCGAAATTTCTCATTTTTCTTCAATAGTTTTCGTTGATAACGATTCCCAAAACGGACGGAGTAATAGTGTATGGAGAAACATTTCAGAAGATCGATTCCTTTATCTTTAAGACGTGGCTCTCTCTTAGGGCTGAATGAAATAATAGAAAGCTGAGAGTGGCTGGTAAAAAAATGTCGAAAAAATGATTCCACATTCTGCTGATCAAACAATTGAAAGATTCTCCGGGGAGAAAGTAACAATACGGAAAAAAAACGTTGCTCTTCTCTTTAGGACTTTAAGGAATTGACCACGGTTCTCAGTTTATCAGACTATACACCAAAGAAATATTTCTTTTTAACCCTTCAGAAACTAATACTTTCTTAACTTTCGACAAAGAAACAATTCTTATTTTGGAACTATAAAAATGAAATTTGTTTTAGATTTTTTTATAATATAAATGAAATTACATTAAAAATAAATGGAGGTTATAGCTTGGGAAATAGAAATTTTTATAGTTTCATTTATTATCATTTTGCTAAGAAAATAAATTTAATTAGAAGCAAAATATATGTTATAGATGTGGTATTCATTTGCTTGAATTCATTAATGAAATTATTGATCAAAAGAATGATAAAAGGAATAAAAATAGAGTGAGAATATTTTCTAGTTGTTATGCGAAAAATATCATTATATTATACAAGGTGTTTATTTAGTCCCGGACCCATTTTGATGTTTAATAACTCATCAAATAATGAAGATATAAACAAACTTATGGTATTTATTGATGGAATAACTCATATATTTTCCTTTTCAGGTTTGAATATTTTTACTTTTGTAAATATCGTCTGCGTGTGCGGTTAATTTCATATAATTTCATTTTCCAGTCTAAATATCTGTACTTTTGTAAATATCGTCTGCTTATTAATTGCATTTTTCTCTCTTTTGTTTTTGGCAACTATTGAAATGTTATGTTTACTTTTGATGTGTTTGTTCTATGTAGTATTTTTGTATGTGATGTTTTATTCGAGCGGATATTAAGGAGAATACATACACCACAAGAGAAAGCACAGCATCCTTTCATGTTTCCGGCATTGTTATTCGCCATAATAATAATTCGCCCGAGCGAGTCATTGGGCCTTTCTTTTTTACAGAAAAGACGAAAAGACGGTCTCATCAGTTGTATACTTAGACATGTTGAAAAACTTCGTATTTCCACAACTAGAAGAGCTTCAGCCACATGTCTTTTTGCAACAAGATGGTGCGCCACCTCATTGGGCTACCATCGTTCGTACTTCTTTGAATGACCATTTTCCAAGAAGATGGATTGGGCGAGGAGGTACATTTCCTTGGCCACCCAGATCACCTGACATAACGCGGCTGGGGGTTTGTAAAAGACAACGTTTTCCGGAGGAGAGTGTCGAATATTGATGACCTAAAAGCCAGAATTACAATCGCAATAGGCTCTGTGGATGCTGACATGCTTGCCGCTACCTGGCATGAAATTGACTATCGACTTGATATTCTCCGAACGACGAAGGGGGCACACGTGTAAGTTCATTGACAAGGGTCATGAAACTTTTTGAGTCTATTTAACCATTTATGTTATTAATTTTAATCTATCTTTATTATTTTATGAGTTATTAAACATCAGAATGGGTCCGGGACTAAATAAACACCCTGCATACTTTGCCTATACTTTGTGTCTATTTTATTTTATGTAACAAAGTATTCAAGCAAACAAAATAAAAAAAATCCGTAGAAAATGTTATACTACATGAAAGTTTTGAGCATTTTTAATGTGATTTTGTGTTATATATTTTCGAACATATACTCAATTTTAGAACCTGTTATCCTAAATTCCATTTTTGGACAAATTTGATTTTTAATGGGATTTTTTAAGTTTTAAATTAGCCAAATTCCAGTGAAATTAATTTCATTTATTTATTAAAGAAGTAAATTCTAATTGTTCAGTTTTTATTATTGTTTTTTGTTTTTCTATTAATTATTAGAGAAAAAGAAAAAAACTCTGTTACGTTAAAAAAACTCTGTTAAATCAGTTATTTCAGAAGCAATTTTATCGCTTTTATTCAGTATTTTCATGTAGAAGTGATAATAAGATGCAACAGAAGAAATAAAATTTTGAAACAAGAAAAATAGCATTTAAATATATAAAATATTAAAGTTTTTTTCTTTATAAAACTGTTGAAGAATAAAGCATGTATTTGAAATGCGTGACTTAAAAACATGAAAAAGGAAACATTTACAAATACCCCTAAAAAAACCTTTTATATCATGGCAGCTTCTTGTCAGAAAAAATGCTACCTAGTAATATATGTCCCTTATGAACAACAAATGAATATAAAACTATAATAGTTAATTAATGAAATGCCGTTTTGTATCTCTAAAGAATAAAAGATAAAAAGATTATTCTAATCCCATATAAAAGTCATTTAATTAATATTGACCAAATACTGAAAAGTATTGAATTGAAAGCACTTTTTTTTCAGATAAATTTGAAAATAAGTATAAAATTGCATTTTAAGTTTCATACAATGATCATAAATTCCATTTATATTAGCCATTTCAAATAAGTTTTTTTATTACAATAATATGGTAATAGGGTTTTTTTTATTGAAAAAACACTATTAATATAAATTATGCGATTAAACACTATTAATATAAATTATGCACTATTAATATAATATGCGATATTAATTATCATCACGAAATTAAGAACTCATTTAATGACTCTTTCTGTATTATTTGCACTTTATTACTTTTTAATTACATTATTGATTCAATTTATCAGTCTGTAAGGATATTTTCAAAAGTAATTTTATGGATATTAATTTAAATCAAATTGTTTTTATTCTTAAAGGTACTTAATATTACAAATGAGTCTGTAGAAAAAAAAAATCCAGTAATATATGTAAATAATTTTTCAAGAGTTTATAATTTTCAGAATTTCAATTCGTAATTTTTTAAAGATGCAGCATTTTATTAACTTATAGAAAACTTTTAATTTTATATCAGAGAATGATTTAATTTGAATTTACATAAAAAAAATGGAATTTCAAAAATAGAAAATTTTTACAAAGTATTTAAAGTTGTAAACATATATGTTTTCAGTTATTTATTTAAGAGATGGTTTTAAGGGTGTTTTATTGTTTAAAAGTTCTACTTTGAATTGTAAAGAATAAAATTTTTTCAGCTGGTTTCAATTTTTGATAATCACTTTCACAAAACTCATTACGTTGGAAATAGTTAACACCACAAAAGATCCAGGAGATAAAAAAACTTCTTAACTGAATTAAGAAAACTCCTTTTCAGCCTACTAATCTATACTTGCTGCAACACCAGTAGCATTAATTTTCTAAATAATACATGGGAAAGATGTATTTTTTTTCTAAAATAACCCTATAAAGGATCTTATTAAATTATATTCCACAGGCAAAAGTTTCTGCTTAATTTAATATAAGCAAGAGATGAATATTTCCATTCATACAAGGAAAGTGAACAAAGGATTTCTAGGGTTGGATACTCCCATTCAGAAAGGAAAAAAAAATAAATAAAGATGGCAAGATATATATTTTCATAGAGACGTCTCATTGAATTTTCAATCACGAATGGAATACCTTGGCTATTTTTTACGAGTGTATGCATGTGTACTCAAAAAGTAAAACATTTCAAAAGCCCTTGTTTCGAAAAGAACTTCGTATAAGTAAACACATGAAAGAACTCGCCACATATTCACGAGTATTCACTCACCCATGAAGATTCTCCTGAGACAGAGGAGAAAAAAAAAGAAAGGAAGGATACCCTTTGTATATTCGGGGGATACAGAATTTTATTATGGGAAGAATAGAACATGGGAATGAAATAAATCAAAAAGGCAAAAAAGGGGGAGGAAAAGAGGGCTTTTTCAAAAGTCACTTCACCCTTTTGTGCTCTGAATTGAGGTCAAAAGTGATACAAGGATTAGCTTTTGATTTCTCTGAAGGGATCAAAAAGTAGCCTCTTTAAATAGGTTATCATTAAAGAATAGCGAATATACAGAAGCATGTAAGTAGTTCTTATAACTTTTTAGAATCTGAGGAGAAAATATCGTAATCGCCAAAACTTTTGAACTCGAGATTTTGATAAATCTCCACCTTTAAGATATCTTTAAATCTGGAAATTCATTTTTGGAACTGTGTCGGTTAGTGAATACAATAAAACAAGAACGTTTTGAGGCAGACAGATGAAATTTGGTACATGGATTTTTCACCAAATTTGTTGACTCCAATCAAATTTGGAATGAAATCCATTCAGAGGAAATTTATCTCTGCAGCTAATCGAGCGCAAGTGAACGCGATAACTGTAAAGCGTAAAGAGCTAGATAAATAAAATTTGTTACACAGATTTATTATTTAAAGTACAGATAAATGTCAAATTTGGAACTAAATTCTTCTAGGGTTTGCCGTCTGTCATCCTTTATCACATTTACATGTTTTTTAATACATGTATATGCTATAACTCAAAAACTCAATGATTTGAATATATAAAATTTGCTATGTAAATTTATGCCTACAATTGCAATTCTATTAAAATTACAAACAAAAGTCTTCCGAACTGCATATAAGCTGTGTATTATCTGTACTTCAATGATGAGTTACCAAAGACTGAATACTAATAGACTCTTAACTATTTTTCACCAATAATAACAAGCGGCTAATAATGCACAAGTTCATTTATTATAGTGTATGCGATGAAATGTCAGGGACATCTTTCCTGCTTACTTAATAGGTAATATCATGAATGAAATGATATAAGTATTTATATTATAATGCTTGTTTGTTTTGTTTTTATTAGAACAAGAACCGGGTTCAGTTATACTTAACCAGTCATATGATTTTAATTCCTTACTGGATTATAAAAAGACTTATTGTCAATGCAGAAATATGACGATTAATCGATGAAGAGATAAAATTTTAAATATTCCGGTTCATATAAGAAACCCAGTTTTTAAAAAGCACGATAACAATAAGGAAAAACTATTTTAAGCGATTAAAATAAATGAAAAACAATTTAAAAACTTCTAAATGCAAGTAACGAAGCAAATTGTCTTTAAAATTTTAAAAATATTAGAGTAGTGTTTCTCAGACAGCAAGTTTTGAAAAGTGAGAGACGATGGATGAAAATAACAGTGACGATAAGAATTAGAACTACATTAAACTAAATTCTGCTTGATGCTAAAATCAATTTAGTATACTGAGCATATTGGAGCTCACACGGCAAAGAGGTGACGTTGAGTATAGTGAATGTGCTATATATGGAGGAGAGTCAATTTGATATCGAACTTTCATACAGGGAGAACATGTCGCAACAAGTTGTCGGTTTGATGGAATGTAATTTATTGTAGATCTGCAGATACCATGATTTTTTTCGAGTAGAATGAAGGCCCCTGACGAAGGACTTTCTCACATATCGATATGGAAGTTCTTGGGTTAGAAAGACTGATACTTGTTTAACAGTAAAATTTGGTGTTTCATTGCCAGATATATTCGCATGATCAGGAACTCAGCAAAATATGACATGGAACCATTATTTTGTAGTCGTCGCTACATAAGCAAAATTCGGATAGCAATTGGGAGCATTAGACTGTGATGGTGAGAAAGTGTTCCTAAAGTACTCATACTGCCAGTTAAAAAAAAAAGTGCCGGTGTGCTGGTTTAGGGGTAGCGCGTCTTCCGCGTAATCTGGGAGTCCCGGTTTTGAGTCCTGGTTCGAGCATGGTTGTTCTTCCCCTTGTGTTCTATTTGTGAGGTGTCTGAAAGAGCCGCTTTGTAAAAGTAGATTGTACAAGCGAGTGTATGAGTATCATCTTTATATGAGCTAGATGTCAGACTTCTGCCTTCGGGTGCTCAGGGATCTCTACTCTCAGAAGCTACTGCACTCCCTTTCCGTTTTAACGCGGGCACATCATCATCAAATGATGAAAGCATGTTGAATTAAAGACAAATTTTCTGAAAAGCAGAAAAATTGCATTAATATAGCGGTAATCACTAAGCAACAGTTGTGCATACGGCAGTTCAGTGTATGAAATGGGAATATGATGCCACAACCGACATAACCGTCTGATTTTGAGCCATCTATGAAAATTGGTGGGAAAGAAGAATGCTGACAGCGATGTTAATAAAGAAACTGCTGGAAAGCAACAATGGCAGATGAGGATTTATCATCCTGAGAACGGATTCAGAAAAAGAAAGGGGAGAGAGGAAATCAAAATGAATTAATCTTCTTGATGGGGAACGTTTGAAAGGCTTGAGTCATGCAGGAGTAATTTGACTTTCTCACTGAATGGAAGAATGGGAATAAGACGGGCATCATAAAATCTACAGAGGTCATCTGAGAGCATCATATGACAAATGGGTTGGTTAGGATATACTTTGCACGGAAATAATATAAAACTGATAACTTTTGATACCTTAAATGAAGGGGCAGTCGATGATAAATAACGTACAGTCTCTCTACTTTAGAAGTGAGAAACACTCCACAGCAGATTCTAAGAACAGTGAATTGCAAATGATATTCAGTCACCGCAAAACTGTAGGACTTGCAAAGCCATACTCCATACATCTGTAATCAATGCAAGAGACGAAACTGCTTGGTAAATACGAAGTAGGGAGGTTCGATCAAAACGCCAAGAGTTTTTTGACAGAACCTTCAAAATATTCAAGGATTTCTCTCTTTTCTTATGCATGTGTAAAATGTGCGGAAAGAAGGTGAGCTTCCAATCGAGAATTCTTCCTGAAAATCGTATTTCTTTCGCCAAAGGAATTGAGATGTTTCGCTTTTGAATATTCGGATCCAGATAAAGATTTCTTTTCCAGCAGAACTGAACGCATTGACTTTTCTCCTGGAGAGATAGTGTGTTCGTTGTTATTGCACTAAGCTATCAATTTGTTAGAGGCGTTTTGTATTTGTTGCTCTGTAATATTCATATAGCTTCCTAGGCATGAGATCTGCAGATCATTAACATAAAGCGTGTAAAGATGATAGTAAATCAGTTAAAATTTGGCTGAGATGAGCAATAAAAAGTGTGACCCAGAAGACACTACCGTGAGGAAGCCCCTCAGCTTGGGTAAAAGATTCGGAATGAAAATTGTATATACTAACTCTAAAAGTTCGATGAAATAAAAAGTTAAGTAAAATAAGTAAAAGTTAAAAATATGGGAAAATTTCCCCTAAAATCAAAGTTAAAAATTGTTTAAAGTATGCATAGAACCTTTCACGGATATGTTTTCTCAATATCGAAGGATATTGGAGACACGGTGATTACGCCTGACAAATGCATTGAATATTTGGATTTCATTTAATATGAGATTATCGAGTTCAGATACATCTATACAGAAACCACTCTGAAAAGGGGCAATGCATCCTTATTTCTCCTATTCGCGTATGAAACGAGCATTGAACATGATCTCGAAGGTCTTACAAAAGCAGTTTGTAAGAGCAGTCGGACTGTAATTTAGAGCAACATATGGTTTCTTGCTAGGTTTTAAGATCGGAATCGTAATAACTATTATCATTATAATGAATCAATCAATGAATGGTTTTGAATGAAAATCTGTAAATGGTTCTTTTAAATTGAGAGTTTTCTAAGAAACTGTTAATTCTGTCTAGTTTTAATTCTAAAATTGCATTTACAAATACATTGTAGGAAGTCACTAATACAGAAAAATGTCAAAAGCAGCCAAGAGGCATTTTTCAAACCTAATCCTTATGTGGGATTTGAGTTTAATGCATATCTCTTATACCATTTTTTAAAGCAGAAATGCTTACTATTTCAACATTTTATGAGATGAGTTAAGTTAATATCATCATTCCAGTTGTTCAATTTGTTAGAAATAATTACAATCATTGAACCATTTTATGAGTTTTATTAGTAACTATTCTCCAACGAAAATATACAAAAAGAGTTTTAGGTTGGCACTGTTCCGATAAACATCAGCATCACTTAGCAATTGTGAGAAGCCCATGATTACAATATGTATTTTGTCTATGCAGAGAAAAAAAGAAAGAATGAAAGAACAAACCATTCAGTGATCTCGACAGAGAATCCTGTATGTATCAAATCCTGCACGGCTATATTTAACGTTTTAGCAAAGTAATAGTTAAATGAAGGCAACAAAAGTACCTAAAAACAAATGGCGAAAATGGGTTGAATTTACAGATAAATGTTGATATTTACAGACCCAAATTCCTTAAAATTTTGAGGCTGTTAGCTGTGGATAAACTATATAGAGATTATTAATTGAAGAGAAAAATTGAGAGATGATAAATATTGATAAATAATATTTTAAACATCTATATGACATATATAAAAATCTAAACAAATATTCTAGAATCAGAAATCCGTAGTTACTGTGGATTAAGTGGTTTTTATTTCTGAGACAGCACTAAAAAGATCAAATGTAACTGAGATTAAATTATCTTACAATTTAAAATATTAGCCCACTATTTATTTTGTAGATATATTTCTCAATGAAAAAAAAAATGTAGCGATAATGAAGAATTCCGTCCTAAATATCTGTAAAATAAACTTGCCTAAGTTGTTCCGCCCAAAAAGAACTTATTCTGTTTAATTAATATATTTATAAATTCCTCTCTACATTACGAAAGAATGAGATAAAAAGCTACATATATATATAAAAAAGATAAACTAATTTCTCAAAACAAAATTAAAAAAAAAAGAAGTTGTATTAAGTTTCTTAGCTCCAGGCTACGAGTCAAACTAATTAAAAAGAATCTCTACTCTTCAGACGATTGAACTGCAACCGTTTGCGTTTCGAATACTAATTAGTTGTGAATTTCACTCTATGGAACAAAACCTCTGTTGCAAAGTAAGATGCAGTTATTCTAAAAATTTAAATAAACAATTTAAATTTCAATATTCTCTGATAATAATTAAAAAAAATACTATATACTTGCAACTAAATCCAGCCTTTATGTATTGTGAATGGGACCGAATTGGGAAAAATTTGGGCAGATATTGTTTTCACTTAATAGAAAGAGACTATATTTTGTTAATTTCTCCCAGAATTTTGATTAGTGTGGCCGACTGAGCTCTATTTGATATATCTTTAACACAGCACATGCTCTAGGCACCATTTAACAGCCATTTTTGTCAAATTAATAGTTTGAGAAAATTGTTTAGAATAATATAAGCTGTTGATTATTTCAGCAGATGATTTGTTTCGAGTTTGGTGTATCCAAACAAATTCTGCAACGCAGGTGCAGAGCAATTCTCTCGAGGCAAACAGAGCGAACAGTTATTCACTGAGCGTCACTGATTTATTCATTGAGAGAATTTTTCCCGCTTCTCAAGAAAAGGAAACGGAATAATGAAACATTCTATGCCATTTGGTATATAACTTTTGCAAATCAAATATATACACAAGCCTCTGAATGTGTATTGAAAGCCCGGTTACAGTTATTCAACAGAGTGTTTCTACATGATAATCCAAACAGAATGCAATTATTTTGATTTTTACTGAAGGCAGAATTCGCAGAAGAAAAAAAATGCTTATCTGCTTATGAAGAATTAAATGAACATTTATTTTCGTACCTATATTATAGAAGTTATATAGAAGTTATAAGTTTCGTATTTATATTATAGAAGTTATAATTAAAATTTATTCGTTAATAGTTATCCTGCACAGAAAAATATGTCCTCTTCACACTCTTTAACATCATTGTTAAAAGAATGAACATCTCTCTTTACACATCTATACTTATAATAAAGCTCACTGTGTGTGTGTGTGTGTGCGTATGTTGGCGCTCTACAGGCCAGACCATTCAACCTACAGCTACCAAATTTGGCACGTGTATACCTTGGAGGCCGGAAATGTGCACCTGGGGGTTATTTTTTCGAATTTTTAATTAGAACTTTATTTATTTAAAAATTAAGCGAAATTTTGACGTGTTTCTGCTATAACTTCCGAAAATATTACCGCACAAAAAAGATTTTTACATGAAGTTAAAGATCAGAAATTTATCTTTTAAATGATACTAATGTTTTAATCTTAAAATTAAATTTCTATTTTTAATGAATTTTTAAATAAATATTTTAACTATGTTTTTCAATAATTTTTCCGTAAAAAATAAATATTAAGATTAAGCACGTTTCGCATTCATGGGAATAAAATAGCTTTTTTCAAAGTGTTGCCATCACATTGATTAAAGCCCCAATTAAAAATAAATTAAATCTTTTTGGAAATGAAATCTGCAAATATATAATTTTCGGAACGTGTTTGTAGGAAATGAAACAAATATGAAATATTATTTTTTCTAAAAAATAAATTCAAGAAAAATTATTTATGATCTTTTACACTCTCTATACAGGGTGTTTATTTAGTCCCGGACCCATTTTGATATTTAATGACTCATAAAATAATGAAGATATAAACAAACTTATGGCATTTATTGATGGAATAACTCATATATTTTCCTTTTCAGGTTTGAATATTTTTACTTTTGTAATTATCGTCTGCGCGTGTTTTTAATTTCAGATAATTTTATTTTCCCGTCTAAATATCTGTACTTTTCTAAATACCGTCTGCTTATTTATTGCATTTTTCTCTCTTTTGTTTTTGGCAACTATTGAAATGTTATGTTTACTTTTGATGTGTTTTTTCTATGTAGTACTTTTGTATGTGATGTTTTATTCGAGCGGATATTAAGGAGAATGCATACACCACAAGAGAAAGCACAGATTTTATGGTGGTCATAGAGTTAATTTCCAATCAAATAAATCACTGACTTTTAAGAGTTAATTTCCAATCACTTTAATTGACTGATTTATGAAAATTTGAATATCACTATTCAATAAAAAAGGGATAATTTTAGATTTTCCATCGATCGTTTCAAAGAAAATACGCCAATCAGCGCGCGCAGGTTTCTCAAGATTAATTGGCCTAAGAATATGAAAATGTTGAGTTTTTCTAAATTTTTAACAGTTAAAACTTCATAAATAAATCTTAGTTGATCGTGGAAAATAGAAACGTTCATTCATTTATTTAAAATTTAGTGTGTCCCGAATATTTCTCAGAATATGATACCTTACTGCATTAAATTTAGACTTCATAATTTTTGAAATATATTTATAGGCCGGAACAACATATTATTATTGATTTCATTTCAATCCTTTTGAAAGCAAAACGAAAAACTGAATTTTATGCTTAATCTCAGAAATGTTTGTTGAATTATTGTGTGAGATATTACATAAATTATAAAAAATATTTTGAATTTAACATAAGATTTAAATACCGAGCGATTCTGTTTGCAATACTCACATTCAATAATAATAAATAACAATAATGATGATAAATAAAATAAAACACTTGGTTTTAGTAAAAAATATCTTAATATTAATTGCAATTTCGTCATTTACATTTTTAATTAAAGTTGAAGTTTTACCGGAAATGGCAACAAATTAGCAAAATATATATAGTAAATTGAATGAAACGATCTAAACAATATAAGTTTGGTATGACTATCAAAATTTGAAGATTAAAAATGTTTTGTTTGAGAATCCTTTAAGAGACCAGTTACTTAAAATATTTAATTGAAAATTGTAGCGAGCGGTTATACTGGCGAACCGGCTGGTCGCCAAAGGCGGCTAGTACAAAATAAAAATAATATTTAAGCTGCATGAGCACATTTCGCATTCATGGGAAAAAATTAGCTTTTTTCAAAGTGTTGCCATCACATTGATTAAAGCTCCAATTAAAAAGAAATTAAATCTTTTTGGAAATGAAATCTGCAAAAATATAATTTTCGGCACGTGTCTGTAGGAAATGAATCAAATATGAAATATTATTTTCTCTAAAAATTAAATTCAAGAAAAATTTTTTTATGATCCTTTACACTCTCTATATTTTTAATCCAATAAATCAGTTTTATTTTAGGGCAAGTTTTGTTTATTATGAATAGGTTATCCATTCAAATTAGGGCCATACAGCTAATTTGTAAACCTTTAGTAAGACACAGATCTGCTAAAATGGTCTAAATGGAAAATGATTATATTTTATGTAACTTGGTTCAATAAATGCTCTAATAAATAACGAATTTTTGATTTTACATAAATCTTCTGCTATAGAAATCACGAATAACAAAATGTTCTTGTAACACTAATATTTTAAATAAAAAGAATAAATTTCCAATCAACTAAATCAATCACTGAAACTTACTGATTTATGAAAATTTGAATATCACTATTCAATAAAAAAAAGGATAATTTTGGATTTTCCATCGATCGTTTCAAAGATAATACGCCAATCAGCGCGCAGGTTTCTCAAGATTAATTGGCCTAAAATTATGAAATGTTGAGTTTTTCTAAATTTTTAACATTTAAATCTTCATAAATAAATCTTAGTTGATCGTGGAAAATAGAAACATTCTTTCATTTATTTAAAATTTGGTGCGTCCAGAATATTTCTCAGAATATGATACCTTATTGCAGTAAATTTAGACTTCATAATTTTTGAAATATATTTATAGGCCGGAACAAAATATTATTATTGATTTCATTTCAATCCTTTTGAAAGCGAAATTAAAAACTGAATTTTATGCTTAATCTGAGAAATGTTTGTTGAATTATTGTTTGAGATATTACATAAATTATGAAAAATATTTTGTAGTTCACATAAGACTTAAATACCGAGCGATTCTGTTTGCAATACTCATATTCAATAATAATAATAAATAAATAAATAACAATAAGGATGATAAATAAAATAAAATGCTTGGTGTCATTAAAAAATATCTTTATATTCTTTGCAATTTCATCATTTCCACTTTAAATTAAATTTGAATTTTTACCGGAAATGACAACAAATTAGCAAAATATATATAGTAAATTGAACGAAACGATTTAAACAACATAGATCATTGATAGTCATACCAACGATCTACGTTTGGTATGACTATCAAAAATTGAAGATTAAAAATGTTTTGTTTGAGAATCTATTAAGAGACTAGTTATTTAAAACATTTAATTGAAAATTGTAGCTAGCGGTAATACTGGCGATCAGGCTGGTCGCCAAAGGCGTCTAGTAGATAATAAGTACAAGCGAAATTTTTGCACTTGTTAGGCACGAATAAATTTATAAAGTGTATTTACATCAAAACTTGTTTTACAATAATATTGAACCATACACAAACTTTGATATAAAATGAACAAATTCGAAACAAATCGTTAAAAAAATATTAAAAAATATTTATTTTTGATTTTTTTAAATTAATTAATAAATTATTTTTTCTTTATTTATTTCAAAAAATTATAGTTATTTTAAAAATTAACTTTTATTTATTTCGGATAAATTAACTTTAACAAAATTTTAATGCTCTTTAATATTAACGCTATTTTCAGATTTAGTTCATTTTTAAAAGGACTTTCAATCTTATTATTTTAGTAATAATAAATTCAATTCAGCTACAATGAAACGCTTCGGGCAAATTTACTTTTAAATTATTCTGCATAAAATGCATAGAAGAAAGGATGCATAATGAAAAGGATGTTGCGTCAAAATCAATAATTAAAAAATAGGATGTGATGTCTTAGTAGAGATTAAGACAAAGTAAAATAGAATATTACATGATAAGAACAATTATATTTGTAATGTTACTATACTTCACAGAATTTGATTTTATTGTTAATAATTTGGAAATCAATAGAAATAATAAATGGATTTATGAGTGACTGATTTGGAATTATTTTATCAAGATAGCAGACCCATTTGCTTCCAGTAAGTCAAGTTTATATTGGGATATTAATAGCGAAAGATCTAGATTTAACGACATCAATTAGATTACATGACTGTTTTTCCTGCTAGCTTATTTGTGTAACTGAATGTCTCATGATCTCGATAAGTCTCGTCATCTTCCGACTTTATTTGGCATTACCTTTTAGTGAACATAAATTATTTATTTTCATTACAAAAATCACTAAACCCATTTGGCTATAATTTATTCATTTTAATTTAATTCTTCACTTTAAAAAAGTAAAAATAGTTTTTTTAATCGAGAATGGAGAAATGAAAAAAGTACCTGCTGATATCATGCAATATATAACTTCACTTTTGTTGCACATTATTAATTCCAAGACATGAAATGCATTTTAAGATGAAATCAGTGATGCGTATTTTATCGCTAAATTGGGAACATATAGCGATTCCATTATTTTTAAGCACTATTTGTTTACCTGGCTTACTCAAATAAAACATTTTGTATAATTTTCGTAATTTGTAATTACGATTTTTAAAAAAATTTAGCGAAATTTTAAATATAGATGCAAAGTATTTGAATTTTTGAATTGCAATCACAAATCTCAAGAAATGACACTTTTAAGCAATAATAACAAATAATGATGTTGTGTAAAATGTTCATATACTTTTGAATAAATATGCGAAATTAATTTCGAGTAATAATGGAAATAAGTGCTACCAGGTTTATTTATATTTCCAAAAATATAACTAAAAAATAAAAAGTTCTATTAACTAATCATTCTTTTGAGGAAACAAAAAATCGTCTGCAGATCGAAAATGGATATTATTTTCTTTGAAAATTTATTCCTGTGTGGCATTTGCATAGTATATACTATAAGCATTTCTGTATTAAGATAATTTATTTGTAATTAAAGAGAATTTCTTTTGTTTAATGGTAAAAACGATAACAAAGAATTTACAGTGGCTCCTAAAAGTGTTCGTACACCAACAAGAATCAATTAAAAACCTTATTATTTACCATTATATATTCTTATTTTTACATGAAAATTTTTTCATAGCATATTTTTACAGTTTTTAATAAAGCAGTGAAGAATAAATTTTAATTACGATGCAAATTATATTTTTAAAAATGACAATAAATAAAATTGCACAAAAATAGGACACAAAAGTCATCATACACTTTAAAAAAACATCACTAAATATGAAATTTTCTAAATTTTTATAAATGTTTAGTATTTAGTAGGATATCCTTTATTCTTTATAACAGCTTTTAAACGTTTGGGCATAGATTTAACTAAACGGTCGGTTACTTCTGCACCGATCTTGTTCCATTTTTCGATCATTACTGCTTTCAGTTGAATTTTCGATTTAATGTCGTGACTTCTTATTCGCAAATCTAATTCTTTCCAAATATGTTCTATAGGGTTTAAATCCGATGATTGAGCTGGTGTTTTAAGGGTTTGAGGGCAATGATAGAGGCAAAAAAGACGAACATCCATGGCCGTGTGCTTAGGATCGTTGTCTTGGTAATACACAAAGTTGTTTAAAATGCCCAATTTTTGTGCTGACACTTTAAAATTATTATTGAGAATATTTATATAAACTCTATGATCCCTTATACCATCAATGAATACTAAATTGCCTTCTCCAGCCGCTGACATACACCCCCAAACCATGATACCTCAACCGCCATGTTTTACTGTTCCAACTATATTCTTGGGATTAAGTTCTTCGTTTTTTTTTTTGCCTCCATACAATGATTCTCCCATCCGACCCAAAGATGTTAAACTTACTTTCATCTGCAAATAAGACACGATTCCAATAGCTCTCTGGCTGATTTATCATAGATTTGACAAATTTAAGCCTAGCAATTCTATTCTTCTGACTTACAAAGAATTTTCTTCTTGCAGAGCGGCCATGTATACCAGCATTCCGAAGGATTCTACGAATAGTTTCACAGGAAATAGATGTTCCATTTGATTCATTATATTGTGAAGTAAACTTTATTGCACTCAGACGTGGATTTTTTAGAAAATTACTCACAATATTTCTTTGACTTCTAGCTGACAGAATTTGAGGGCGACCTTTACGAGGCTTGTTTGCAATCCTTTTTCCCTCTCTGTAACGTTTTATTATGCTTTGCAACGTTGAATGAGGTAGATTAGTTATAGTTGCAATGCCTCTAATTGATTTTCCAGCTTTAAAATGAAATATAATTAATTTTCGTACGTCTAAACTCGTTTCTCTACGAATGCGCGTCATATCTAAAAATAAAGTAAATAGAATAAATAATTGTGATATTAAATACTGAAATCAACCGATTTTAGTGTATTTTTCAATTAGAAGAAAAATAAGCCGCAAAAGATATTTTTATGATGAATTTAAATAAATAATGTTTGGATGTACGAAGACTTTTGTGTTCTAATTTTGTGACATTTTTTATTTATTTATTTTTTAGAACAATACTATTTGATTTTTTATAAAAATATTTGTTCAGTTTTATTAAGAACTATTTAAAGATGCTAATTAAAAAACCCAACTAATAAAATGCTTTATTAAGAAGTATAGAACACAATTTCTGCAAATTTCTTTAGTGTACGAACACTTTTGGGAGCCACTGTATATTTCATAGTATTTGGTATTAAAATATTTTTTTCACATTGTATTGACATGAACGTATTTGTTTTGCACTGTATGGTGACTGAAATTTATATATCATATTAGTTGGTATTCAAATATTTTGAATTTTTTTACGTGGTAATGTCAAGAATGTATTTATTTTACACTGTATGGTGTATTATATTTTATATTTTGAATTGAACCTGGAAGTTTTTTCTAATGAAAAATTGGAATAAACGTTTAATGTTTGTCATTATTAAATTTTAATTAAAAATTAAACCTATCAAGGATTTTTATAGAAGTTTCTTAACATTACTTACATTTATTTGTGTTGATAAATAAAAGCAGTGTTAAAATCTAAGAAATTACGAAGTATAGAATTAAAACAAATGAAATTTATTTTTATAAAAACATACTTCTACAAATGATAATCTGCCAATTAACTAATTCTTAAATCTATAATTTAAATTTTTGCAAAAAAGGGCATATTTATACAACATTTAGATGAATATAAAAATTGCACAAGACAGAATATCTTATTAAAATGAGATAATGCAATAATAAAATGAGGTTATTCAATTAAGTATACATAAAGCAGATTCTGATGAAAAGACGTATATTCCAATAACATTACCGATAAAAAATAATTCCATTCTTACTCGAATATAAATTAACTAAATTTTGTTTAGTACAAGCATTAAATTCTCATAAAACTTATCTTCTAAAAACGAGTTTCTATGCATTCTGCAGTAAATAGAATGAATCTAATTTACGAAGCAATGAGGAAAGTAATACATGAGATTTAAAAAAAGAAGATGCAGCTATAAAAAGAACATATAATTTCTTACCTTTATTCTTTTTTTACTGCAAAAGCATATATTATATGCCTTCCACGTCCTTATCGCGCTAACACGTTGCATTTTTAGAACCATTTTTAAGCATGCTTTTTAAAGGCTAACATATTTATGAGCTTCATATCGCTGCCAGGTCCTTTATCTTATGTTGCTAATTCTGAATTCATTGAATCGTGTGCACGAAGACATATCCTGTGAAAGTGAAATAAGTCTGATTTAAATTTTTTTTTTTTCAAATTTTGGGCGAATGAGTTTTATGTTATGAGCAGCTGTATAATAAAATATCTGCAGATCTGAAGTATCTAAAATTTACATGAGATATTCTTTTTAGGTATTATTAATCTCTTATTCGAATTTGTGTAAAGAAGTATTTATCATTCATTTTTCATTTGCAAACTATTCCATGATTGATTGATGCATGTTGTATTTATCTAACATTCCTTAAAAATATTTAAAAAAAGATTTATGAATTTTCCATTTTTATGAATTAACGATAATATTTTCGTATTTGTTAGTTTTATTCATGTAAATTTGCTAAAATTGAATGGCAATAATAAGAAATATAAACACTTAATCTCAGGTAAAGCATTTTGATTTCTTTTGTTCATGAATATTTAGAATAAGCAGCATTTGTTAAGCTTTTAAAAAGTTTGACTGAGTTTTAAACAAGATTAAAAAGAATTTAAGGAAATTAAAAGGTTTTTCTTATAAAATTATTTTTATATTATCAGCTTAAGATGAGATTTAATATAACTTTAGATATTTATTTATTTATGTGTTTATTAAACACTGAAATAATATAGATAACCTTTATAAATCTAAAATTATAATGAATGGAAATGAAAAAAAAATCCTATAAAATTTAATTGAAACTAATGAGGATATAATTATGTCTTTAAATTAGCCAGATAGAAATCAAATTCAAATATAATGAATTCAAATATAATGATTTAAATATAATGAATTTATCAACTGAAGTAAAATAATTCTTCAAATAATTAAATAATTTCTCCTGTTGATTTAATAACGCACATTAAATAGTTTTACTAACAAAATTCCACGCAGCAACTTGATTTTGAAGCAAAACGAGAGAAATTTGAAGTTTCCAATCCGTTTAGTTGGGATTTAATTGACAACCAAGTAAAATGAAAAGAGAATCATGTACACAGAAATTGAAAAGTACGAAAACAAAAACCAAAAACGAAAGGAAATAAAGCATTGTTGATGTACAAAAATAAATTCAAAAGAAGTTCTGGAAAAACACCAAAGAATTTTCTACACATTACTTCTATTACACAACACAAAGGAACAGTATGTAATTTCAATATATTTGTTGTTGTTGTTGTTGCTAATCTCCATGGCCTGACTTAGTCAGTCCAAATCCAAAAATCCGTTGACAAGAAGTAAGTCAAAAACGAGGAAGGGAGAAGAATAAATTTCTCCTCAAAGAAGCCCTAAACAGTCCACTATGCCTGCAGGCGAAGGAGCTAAGACAGTCTTCTACCTCCTGGTGTTCCAGTCTTTTGACTCATAGAAGTTGCACTTCCCTCCCCATGAATCAGTTGACAAATAATCTCAATATATTTAAAATAAGTTAATGTCATTGTTAGTTCTAGATTTCTACAAGCTAAATGTTGGTTATAATACTTATTTGTATTAAAATGTGTGAAACGACAATGAGTTTGTTTGTAATGACCAGTGAAAGAAAAAATATTCTGAAATCGAAATTAAAGGTAGGTCAAAGAAAGTTTATCAAAATGCTTAATGAGTGCTATTTTTACAGCAGGTACTCAAACAAGTTACCAGCAATAAGAATGCAGGCTTCATACCGTTTGTGATTGTATATTTTTTAAATTACCATATGTATATTCTTAACATCTGCAGTAGTGACAAAACAATCTGGACACGAGATCATATTCGAAAGCAATGGGGCTAATGATGTTTTAAAATTTCCAGCATAAAGGAAAAAATTAAACTTGAAACATTACAGATCTATTGAACATAATTGCCCAAGCCAACCCTGTCCAGCAGTTAGATCACAATGCCTTTAAGCGATCATGTTAAGTATAATATGCGAAAAAATTTTAAATGTTCCGATATGACTTTCTAAAATTTTACCAGATATTTTTTGTATACAGAAAGGATAAATCTATTAAAGATACATAATTTCTTAGTTACTTCCTTGACTTCACGATATAATATTATTGTTTAAACAATGTGGAAATGAAATAACATCTTTTCACTCATTTGTCTCTGATTGTTAGAAAAATGAACTGCGGATAGCATTACTTAGTCTTTTTTATATGTATATCTGATTAATTATGACAAATATAATAGAATAAATGCCTAGACTTTTTTAATAATTAATAAAGTTCATTATAATGGTTTTCAGGTTAATCTTTATCCGCTTGGTAATTTTTAAACTGTCAAAGATAGGCTTATGCATTTGATAGGAAAATGCTTTAAATGTTTTATTTTATGAAATTTGGTTCATCAATATACTTCTGAAAAATTATATAATTTTACTGTCCTATTAGCTGTATTGAGTAAACTGACTGAATAACATTTTAGCCATAGGTGTATGTCTGGTGTCTCCAATGTTAGGTTTAGTGTTTGTCCAAGCCAAACATTGATTGGGTTATGAAGCTATGAATTGCATTAATTTATGCAAATCAGCGGCAGTCTGAAGTAAAAGTCCGCTTGTTGATTTGTTGATCTTTTTGAATTAATGGAATGGTTTAAAATAATGATATTAAAAGTTTCATATTACTTCGTTATTTTTGTCAATTGCAGATAACTGTAACAATTTTTTTCTTTAAAATTCTATTATATCTAAAATATTTTAATAAATATAACTATCAAGATGAAAAAAACTGATTCAAATTTTCCATTTCCCAGTTTTTTCAACATCGTATTTTTGGATTGACCAACAATATATCGATTTTATCCGTCCATTTCAAAGCGTACTTGTCTTATAATGTTACAGATAGACAGACAGACAGAATTCAAATAATTTTCGGTAGCTGTAAACGAATTTGGATACAATTTTTTGGATAAAAATTTTAGGATATTTTTTATCGATTACAATACTTTCTCTTAGTATACTTTGTATATGAGAAAGTGAAAAGTGTAAAACAGAATGACAGTATCCACATATCAGATTGAACTCTGACAGAATGATAATAATCAAAAACTGAGTGAACCAGTTATAGAATAATATCGAAATTCTCACTGAGATTAGGCATGATACATTGTTTGAAGAAAAATCAAGACATGAAAAATATTATAAAAATATGTAATTAAGTATTTGCATGCAAATGTATATATGCAAATTAAATAAGATAAATATCTTTAATTAGATAGAAATTTCAGCAATTTGATATGAAAAATAATTTTCGTTTAATTAAAACATTGGATACATTTTACGAGTTTTAATTAAATACACAAAATTCTGGAATTGCATATTATATATCTAATTAATTTTTCCTGCAATATAGACTTAAGCTGCACATTAGAAATTTCACTTTAAACTTCGAAATATTTTATTAATTCTATCAATTGTAATTAAAAAGAGCATATGAAAGCCTTCTAACATGTTCCAAAGGAGTTCATTTATACTGCTTCATTTAGAAAGAGTGTTAGTAGCATTAGATTAATGCAGAAATTAAGTAATTCCAGGTAATTATGAATTCATTTAATAACAAATTTTGCAACATTTACCTTTCCGAAATATTTAAGGTAAAAGTGCAAATCCTATTTATTATCAACAAGCGAATAGCCATTTCAGAGATTTTGGTATTATTTCAGAACAGCTCACATTCGTGCACCGTTTAAAAGCAGTAATAAATATTTCGTACCTTAAGGTGGTGTATTACTGAGAAAGACTTTCACATTAGAAACTATATATTTCTAGAGTGGTTTACGTTGTATAATGTTATAATGACCAGACATTTCAAAAGTCACCAATTATTTATAGAAAAATTGATATTATTATTAATCTTATTAGAAGTTAAAGTCAGCATAATAGAGAAAAGGTTCTTTCTTTCAATTTTGTGGAATTGTGAATTTTATATTTCTGCAATTTTAAAAAATACAGAGCAAAGTTCATAACACACACACACACACACACACACACACACACACACACACACACACA
>JAPMOR010080162.1:8830-28471 GCA_026543865.1 Argiope aurantia | reverse complement strand
ACACACACACACACACACACACACACACACACACACACACACACACACAAACACACATTAATAAACTATTTTGTCTGTGTTTGCATCAAACTATCGAATTATAAGAATGGAATATAATTATATGCCATAATAAAAAGAACAGTTTTTGGAAGGGAAAGAATAAGCTGAAAAATTACAGCAAATCTGCAAATAGAAATGACGGGTAGTTAGTTATTCATAATTACTTATTATTGCTTGGTATTTGCTTTATGGAAGATTTGTTTCGTTGCTTTGCGATTTAAAATATTCCTCATGAAGAAATAAGTTTTTGGGTGATTGAGTGACATACGATTATTTGGGTGCAATAATTTGAATCTGGTCTATCTTTAAATGAATAATACAAAGTTTTTCTTAGCTGTCAGTTGGATGAAGATAAAAATTCTTCACCTTTTGGGAGCAATATGAACAATAAATCTTTGAATTAATAAAAAAATTAATTTAAAAAGTTGATTTAAAAGAATTAATAAAAGTTAAAATCAAGTTATAATAAAAAAATATTAAAAACGTTAAAAAACCATTATTTTGAGTTTTGAATTCGTAAATATAAGTTAAAGGTTTTCTATTTAATTCTGATATGAAAGCAGTTTTGTGAACAAAATGGTCATTATTTCAATATAATGAAAATCCCTTTAAAATCAGTCAGATAGCGTTTGTTTTTTTTCATATTCAACATATTTAAACTACAAATTTTCTAGATGCAATTTTTTTTGTTAACAGACATAATTTCATTTTTTAAAAGTAAGGAAATCCCATTGGTATAAAAATAAATGTTAAATATGCACAAAAATATGAATAAATCTACTATCTCTTATACAGAATATTTAATAAATTTTCATTCAAGTTTTATTTCTAACATAAAGATTTTAGAAACATTTATAAAATTGCATTTAAAAGGGTAGAATTTTATGATGTTAATAAAAACTGCAATGTATAAATTCTTTTAAGAAATATTCAGGGTAAAAGCTTTTTAGAAAATTTATATCTCCGAATAACAACAAAAACCCCTTACATGTTTGTAAAATGTTTTCCACAAATTAATAAGATCTTATCAAAAAATACTGGCATTGTATAAAAAATTACTGACTAAAGTAATCCTGAATGTAAAATTCTTGTGAATATAGAGTTTCTGGAAATTTTGTATGCAAAACTGACGATTAGAAACTTATTGCATATGCAATATTTGTCTCTTACTCTTGTCATTTGCGGTTATGTCTTAAGCATTGACATTTTTAAATGCTATATATTTTTCATATAACTATTAACAAACATAGATTTCTGAATTTTATTTTAATTTGAGGCAGAAAGTTTGCACATGGCTTGATTATGACATGACGTGCATTTCACTGATTGGGAAAATATAAAATACAAGGAAAAGTATAAATAATGGGGAAATATAAAAATACAAATGTAGTGCTTAAATAAATTTATTGAAAAATATAAACAATTTTATGAAATTCTACATTATTTAAAGAAAGTATTATTTTACTTTCAGGTTTAGAATATAATACCACAATGTCTTTTTAATGATACACATCTCCGTCTTAAACATTAAAATAATTATTTTTTAATAATAAGTTGATAATTACTTAAATTTTTTATTTGTATTGTTATAGATTTGGAATTAAACAATTTGTGTTTTCTTCTAATGAAAATGTGGAAAAAACAGTCTAAACAATCTAAAAGGTAAAGCTTGCACAAAGTAAATATCTAAAAATAGGTTAAGAGTTGGCCTCGCAGCCAATTATTAGTCTAGAATTCTGACAAATAAAAGGAATAAATTTTGTATAGAAATAATCTGGTGCATGCAAGGCAAATATGTTCGTTATGAATAAATTTATAAATTGATAAAGTGGTAAAGTTTGTTCTAAAATAATCAATATGAAAGTAATATCAGTTGTATGAGAAAATTTCAGTACACATTTGTATTTCGAATTGATTTGCGTTTTAATTGAAAACTTAATAGTGATGTTGTTATCAATTTGAATTTAAAAATAAGTAAATCGAGTGTACTAAGAAGAACAATTGAGTTTGTAATCCAGAATTTCGTAAGGGATAATTGGACATTATTAAAAAAAACGTATATTTTTTCCTTGGAAATATTAATAAGATGCAATACTTTGTAGTAAAAATAACATATATATATTGATTAATTTTTTTTATATCTCATAAAAATTTTCTGTTGTGTACTTTCCGCATTTATTCAGTTTATGTTATCTTAAATAAGTAGTGAAATTATTTTCATAACTATTCGAGTTAATTTATAAAATATCGCTTCATTGAATAATAAAATAAGATTTAAATTTAGTATGTGCTTAATATTAGAAATTCTTATTATTTATTTTAGGAATGCTAAATATTGGTGAATTAAGAGTTTGTCTATGATATCAGATAAACGCTACTTCGAGGTTCTAGTAATTAACCCGTTGAAACATATCTCTTATATATAGGACAGTTATATTTCACTTTCGAGTATAAGACGAACGCATTTTTTTGCTTTGTTTAAGCCAAATTCATACGCAAATCTCTACTTCCAAAGGTTTTTCAGCTTCTTAGCCAAATTTGAAATTCAAAGCAGTTATATTTTGAAATTTTTAATTATCTTTTTTCATTGATTTAGTTTAGGAGTGATCCAAGGAATACCAACGTGATTTTCCTTTCTGAAATTTTAGAAAATTTCTCTCTATATAAAACGCTAACTTACGTGTCAAAGAAATCGCTCTTTCTACATTTTATCGAATAGCAGCAGTAAAATGTAAACAAATAGTCCTCATAGAAATTTCAAACTGCTTGATTGAACGTTTTTACAGTTACAGTATTTAATTCACTTCGCCTAAACAATTAATGGAGCTACAAAATATTATGAGAATTTCTCGAGAGTAGGCTTGCGAAGAAACAGGCTTTAAACAAAGTTTATATTGAGCTTAAAAGTAGAGTCAACCGTAGGATTTGTTTCAATTAATATGTTACTTTTTTCTGTGTGGAAAAATAAATATATTTGCTCTTAATACCTGAATTATAATTTCATTTTTTAAAAGAAAAATGATTAAAATATGCATACGTTTTCCTTAAAAATTATAAAAATTATTTAAATAAAATTAGCAACTTACAGACATTTTTAATTAATATGCAACTCTTTTTTAAAATGCAAAATAAATGTTCATTCGCCTAATACCTGAATCACAATTTTATTTTTAAACAAAAAAATATAATTATATATATAGTTTAAATGAGGTTAAATATTAATTACAGACATCATAAACATATTTTATTAAATTTATATTACATGCAAGACCAAGAAAGTTAATTTTCATAAAAACACTGGAAGCGAGAATGATATATTTTGAAATTTTATACAATTGATAAATAAGGATTATCCATTAAAGAAATCTTAAAAGGATCGATTGAATAACAAGTTCATTGAATTGAAAAAAATTATTTGTTTTTCTACAGAAAATAAGGCAATATATGAAGTATACTGTATCATGTAATAAAAATTTTTGAACCATCTGCCTATGCACTCCATAACGTAACACCTGTTCTCTATTTTTTTTCTTTTCGATTATTAATATTGAGAGCATTTGGTGATATATTTTAATCAATTTCAACAGCTCTCTTCTATTTCCGATTTAAATACAGCTTTGTTGAATTAAAACTATTAAAGATTTTAAGATGAAAATCGTTATTTAAATCATTTTTATCGTTAACATTATATTTATAATTACTTAAACACTTGAAACTTAAATTATAATTTTAATTCAAGTATCGTATTTATTATTACCGTATAAAATATTTTTCTTTCAAAAAATAAAAGATAACTTAACGTATTAAAACGCAACACATTAATTTTTGTATATAAAAATAAGTAACATATTAATTTAAACCATCTTTTAATTTGACAATTTACGTAATTTTGAATACTTTTAGAAAAACGCGTGTAAACTTATAATTATTTTTCTTTTAAAAATTAAATTGCAATTCAAGAATTAGAAGAACAAACATTTATTCTCAAAAAAAATGAAAACATATTAATTAAAACTACTTCTAAATTGTTAAATTATTTTGGAATGATTTTGATAGAAAAACACAAACAAACAAATAAACAAACAAAAAATAATGATCGAAAACATTTTCAAACTAGTAAAATATCGTAGTACTTGCTAATAATATTATAATTTGAACTTATTAGCCCAATATCTTTTTTTAAGCTGAATAATAATTATGAGGAAATTAAAGAAGTGAGAATTTTTCACCAAATGGATTGTTAAGTAGAAATATTTTGTTCTCTTTAAAAATAAGAGAAAAAAAATGAAAAAAAAATGAAATCTACTATCGCAAATTTTAAGTTATCATGTGGGAGCATTATTATTTTTTAAGTTATTATTTGTCCTAATTAATTTAAATCATTAACCAGTTTAAATCAGTTTGAAACAATAACGAGTCTTCTTTATCTGTTTCTATTCCCCCCTCTCTCTCTATATATAATTTTTTAAACTTTCATTTTCAATTTTTCTAGCTGGCAAACAGTTTTGGAGCTCGAGTGATTTTGAGATGAATAAAAAGCATCGTTTTTTTAAATATCGACGCATGCTTAATCTGATAGCCTCGTGATTGTTTCAAACTGGTTAATGACTTAAATTAATTAAGATAATTCGTAAGAATTCAGAGAACGTATAATTTGGAAATCAAGTTGTAACTTTAGTTGGCGATAAATCGCCAAATGTGACAACCTTCTGCATTATTTTTTAATAACCTTATTTTAATTAGTTGAAATTATCCCTGAGCTAACAATCTTTATCTATTAAGCAAATAATATTTTAACTTATTTGGTTTATTTTTAAAAATCGCTGCACGAGTTAGGCAATAACACTGTGATTTTTAAGGGAAATACTACAACAGCAGACGATAGATAATTCAAAAGCTATACAGTGAAAGCTGACTCCAAAATAAAACTACATTAGCAGACGATAGATAATGGAAAAAACTATACTGAGAAAGCCGACTCCAAAAATAAAACTATATCAGCAGACGCCAGATATTTCAAAAGCTATACTCTGGAAGTCGACACCAAAAAAGGGGGGGGGGGGGATAAATCGCCAATTTGTTGCCTACGCATTTTGAAGCTTCAACAATTTGCTACCTTCCAATTGCTTCAATAACCTCAAGCCAAAACAATATGTTCTTACATAATAATAATAATTAAAAAAACCCGAACCAAACTCGCACTCGCGATTGCTAAGCCAATGCCTTATCGACCGCACTGTTCCTACACTCGATGATGACGATTCATTATTAAAAATCAACTATATTAAAAGTTTGAGGATCATTTTCTCGATTTGGCTAGCTGTTGCGCTTTAATATTTTAATGAATCGATATTCTAAAGCGTATTACCATTATGCTAAATGTAATCTCAAACTCAATTTTCATATCCGCATCCTTTCCAACTTAGTAAAGATAAATACAGAACAAAACAGAGTTAATTAGGAAGCTAATGAGAAGCATGTATAGGAAACCGTCACTGGTAAGGTTTGTTTTAAGCAATATGTGGAAAAATACAAAAAAGTCTAAATTTCAATAGCACATCATGATTTCCTGAAAAATTGGGAAAATTTCTCTGGAAAGGAGGCTTTAGACACTTATAGATACCCCGAAAAACAACTTTAATCACCAGGATGCTTTCCATATTTTTTTATGATGAAGTATATATTACACTGCGTAAAAAAAGTAGAAGGACACTTGATTTTGTAACAATAACCGAAAAATATTTTATTTTTACTAAAAATTTTTATTAGAAACATTTAACAAATATTTCAAAAATACAATTTTAACATCAGAATTATGATGTTCAAACATAAAATATTAATGGCAACAAAAATAGTTTCTCTTTTTTTAATCTTTGTAAAAAAAGTAGAAGGACAGCATTATAATGAAAGAAAAAATAGTGACTTTAATAAGGAAGGGTCTTCCCATTGGCCTTTATAACTTCAAATATTCTGTTTGGAAGTGAATTGTAAAGAGTTTGAATTTCAGTTTGACAAAAATTGTTCCACGAGTCATTCAATGCTTCTCGAAGTTGAGTTTACGAATCAGATTGCCTTCCATCAGCATAAAATCGACGAACTAACATTGCCCAGATGTTTTCCACTATATAAAGGTCAGGACTTTTGGCTGGCCATGGTAAAACATCCATATTATTTGTTAGGAACCAATTTTTGACTCCAGTCGCGGTGTGAATGGAAGCTCCGTCTTGCTGAAACTTCCACTCTTAACCCCGATGTCAGAGGCATAAGGAAGAAGCTCGGAATTCAGCACTTGAATGTAGTCTGTATGTTTTTGCCTACCATTTAAGAAAACCAGACTTGTCCTTCCTCCGTATCCAACAGCCAACCAAACCATTAAACTCCCTCTTCTCATTTGTCATGCTGAATAGTATTCGCCTTCAGTCCCCAGACAATGCCAGTAGTGCTGATATCCGTCTGGACCGTCTAAGTTAAATTTCTTTTCATCGGAAAATATCACAGAAGTCCATTCTGTAGCCCAGGACATGTGCTCCTTAGCCCACGCTAAATGGTTATTAATGTGAGCTTGTTTCCACTTAGGATGATGTTTCCGTTTTTTGAAAATGAATTTTTTATATCTTTTAATATAGTTGTAAACTGTTTGTTTCGTCACATGATTAAGTCCTGCTTGATTTCTTGTCTTTGAAACACTTCCTTTGTTCTTGTTCAGCACACGAGCAAGTTTTCTTTCATCACGTGGTGTTAACTTCTTCGGTCTACCAGTCTTCTTTTTATTTCCATTCTTATAAGGATTTCTGATAAAGTTTGAAACTGTATTGGGGCTCACCTGCAACAATCGAGCAATCTCTCTGACACCTTTACCCTCATTTTGATAAGTGGAAATTTGCCCTTTTTGCAAATCTTTCAAAGGTATTCCTTTAGGCATTTCTGACAGCGGAGAAACAAAGTAACTTTTAAACAAATTAGATTTTTTTTTACAGAAAAGGATAAACAAAGTACAAAATCAGTATTTAAATAAAGAACAACTAACTAAATTAAATATATTAGCAAGTGTCTTTCTACTTTTTTTACGCATCGGAAATTATATATACTAATTTTCTTAATAATATTAGTGGTAGATGTTTAATTTTTGCCTAAAATGAAAACAAGGGTCATTAAACTAAATCTGCATAAATATCTGGTAGTTAGGAGAAAATAAGAGATATTAATTGGCAAAAAGACACTGCCCTTCTACTTTTTTTACGCAGTGTACATCTGTTCAACCAAATAAAAACTGACCGAAATAAAAAAGAGGATCGAGTTTAAATTAGCGCACGCACTAGATAATTTAGAATGCAGAGACTTTTCTTGAAAGTATGCCCTTTCATGTCAAGAATGAATGAAACTTTAAAGAACTAATAAGGAATTATCCTGTATATTGCACACAAAAATTTGAAAGTAAATCTTTTGTTCAGTGTAAAAATACATTTTTCATTCAATGAAAAAGTTTTCATTTTTTATTTCTAACATTATTTTTTCATTCATTATTTTTTCGTTTTTTATTTCTAACAAAAAATTAATAGAATACAAATAATAATAATAATAATAATAATAACACATAACTTTATAAATAACAGAAAAGAATCCTGTTTAATGGTAATGCATCCTCACAGGATATTTTATGCTTTCATCTATAAGTGTAGGCTTAAGAAATTTTCATATTTTTAGTTTTTTGTTCATTCTTCTTTGTGGAATGTTTAGGATACAGGGGAAATCTAAACATTCAAATATAATGCTAAAAATCTATTGAATTTCTTAAATCCTTGTGCTTTTATGTATATAAATTTGTAATTAAACAATTGATTTTTTCCTCTGATACTAAAAAGTAAAATGTGCGCAAAATATTATTTCTAACAGAAAATTAGTGGGATACAAATAAGACATCACATAATGTCATAAACAACACAAAATAATGGTAATATATTCTCACAGGACATTTTATATTTTCATCTATGAGTGTATGCTTGTATTTTCATACTGGATGGGTTTTAAAGTGAATAATAAATAATTAATGCATCAAAAGAGAGATTTAATACGATTTATTAACTACACGTATCTTCGGGTTTTCCAATCTAGACTTTCAGTTCTTTTCTGAGTGCATGCATTTTCTGATAGAAAGAGAAAACACAGAATTTATGTATTTGGAGTTTATGCGGAAGATTACATTTTAAAATTAATATAATTCTTTCCAATTTTATTTGGAGAAAATATATTTTTTGATAACACATTTTCTGCAAAATAATTGTTTCTGGAAGAAAAATGTGCTTAAAGCAACAACAACAAAAATCCATCCCCCCCCAAAAAAAAATAGATATAAAAGTACTATAAGCTATCGAGAGGAAAAAATGAGGATGTTAAAATAAGGAATACATCGGAAAATATTAATAATGTTAGAATATAAAATAAACATTATGTTGTTATAAAAACGTTGTATGTATATATATAAAAAAAAAAAAACGCCAGACATAAATACAAAGAAAAGAAGAAAAAGGAAGAAGAATGCTCGTAAAAATTGTAAATAAATGCAGTAGAAAATAGCTGTATTATTCCATGCGTATCAAATAATTGAAGAAAATAATTTAATATGAGCTTTTCTAGATAGGACGAATCAAACAGTGGAAAATAAATGGCAAAACATTGTAAACAATTCAGAATGATTCTTATATTTTGATGATATTATTATAAACAGGATATTTGATTTTAAAAATAAAGCAAAAAAATGTTTTCAGAATAAATATATTTTTGTAAGGCATTATATTCAGAAAAGATTTTACACATTGCCATTTGTTGAAATATATATAACAAGCATCATGTTAAAAACGGTGAAATGATGAATCGGTTTCATTTAATGATAACGAACTACTGAGATAAATATTTACTATAATTATTCGATTTTTTCGCAACAAAAATAGGATTTAAATTGACTAGAGAACAGAAGGAAAGAGGAGCATGGTGGCCAATGACAAGTAAAGAAGTATTTAATGCATTCTGCGTTGAAGTCATTAACTCTGAATAATTTCTCTTTTTTTAATAAAAAGACACTGTTCTTCAATGGCATTTATAATTTTTCTGAAGACAATCTTTGGCGAAGAAGATAAATTAGAATGATTAATTTCTTTATTTTGTCTATAGAAACTTGCACATCTGAACAAATAATTGAAAAAAGATTAAAAAAATCTTTTTGAATCTCGCATAAATACTTGTCCCGGATATTATATCAATAAAAATTGAGAAACGTCGTTTGAAAACTGTTCTTTAAAGTATATATTTTATAACAAAAAATGAAATGCCTTATAATATTTGCAAGGATTTTTGTATTATATATTAAAGATTTGAAATAAATTTTTAATTGAAAATGCATTTGTTCATTACAAAACATATTATAAATAATTAATTAATAAAATAGAAAACTTCATATATATATATTTTTTGTTGAAGCATGAGTTTGGGGACAAAATAATATTAACAATGAACATCTGAATAAACATTTTGTGATAACTACCTTTTGTATTAAAATTGAAAACTCGTTAAATTATCGAAAACAACTCATTATAATGCAAAAAAAATAATAAAAAGGTAATCTAAATTAGTCAAAACTTGTAACGTTAATGTTTTATAAAAGCAAGCTACATATATAATTTTTCACTCATCAAAATTCACTAATTATTTTGACGTTTCTACTGGAATCTTTTTTGTCTGAAAATTGAACTGAATTCTAATTTAATTTCATTCGTTTGAAAAGCTTCATTTTACAATTATAGGAAAGGAAAAAAATAGCAAAAACAATATTATGCTATATACTACAATTACAATGGATAATGAGACTGACTTTAATATGAGATACATAGATTCAGAAATTAATTGATTGAAACTAATGAAGCACGTTAAATACTGTTACCACTTTACTAATGGGATATTTAATGTTAATTTCGCTCTTATTTGATTTGTATTTGCAAACATAAGTAATTACTCCGTGCCCTGTCTGAGCATTTCGGGATAATCTGAATAACAACATCACAATGGAAATTAAAACGGGGATCTTAATGAATACGTTACAACTCCCGTTACAGTTCATTCTCCCTGTTGTCCGTCATTGGAGTGACTATAATTCGCTCCGTTCCGTAAATGAACCATTCTGGGAAGTGAGACTGGGACCTTTTCATATCATATCTGAGGTATTTTTCGTTAGCATATAATTCGCAAAAAAGACGTTTTCAAGGAAGGATCGATATGAAACAGGGATTTTTTTCGTCATAGAACGATATTTATTGATAGCTTAGTTTGCAATTTAAACTATTAGAGGATTTTGTGAGCTTGTAGAAACATACATTTCATAGGATAAGGCATTTCTCGGTGTCACAGCTTATAAATCTTTAAAGAGTTACTTTCCATTGAAGAATTCATCTATCATGTCATTTTTTGGCCGCATTTAATGCCATATTTGGTAATATAATAAAATATGAAGGACAGAAACGCTACTTAAAGTTATAAAAATTGTAAATTCTCGTCTGACAATTGTATTTTTAAAAGGGGAAAGACATGTTAAATATTTGCTAGCCGTTATTTTACTCATTATCTTATCTCATGAAACGTGCTCTTCCGTAATTACGGCATTCTCTGGTTAATTATATATAGTGTTTTTAATAAATTCTGGTCACCGGTGAAAAAAATATCAGTAATTGTATAGTAATATAAAACATTTTTTCTCAAATAAAATATTTTTCTTATTAATTGCTTAATAACTACCCAGGTGTTTAAATGGTGTAATTTTAGTAATATAAATCTAACTGTTGGATGTTAATCGACGAAGTAGATGTTAAATTTTTATTTTCAAGTCTTTACCTTCTAATCATTAGTTACAAGATAAAAAAGCTTATTTTCTTCATCACAATTCTGTAAGTGGCAACAAATGATTAGAGAATCATCTAAGTTTGAGAATCTACTATAAGTTGAGAAAAAAATATGCGATAAATTTTGCATCATCGCTTATTTCACTTCAGTGACCATTTTTGAGCAAATATGTAATCAATTAATTAAGTCAGAGCATCCAATGTTAGTATTATTAATTCAAGATTTCTGGTTGTTTTTTTACAAGAAAGAGATTTAAATAATTGAGCATCCCTGTTGTAGATAGAGGCACTATAGTTTCCGCTCTTAACTCATATGAAACAATAAATCTGAACTATAGTAAACTAGTTCTTCCATAATTAAATGTTTGTTAGATTTTTCATCGTATTTTTCGTCTGAAAGAAACTGCATATTTTATTGCTCCAATAGCAGCTCCAGCAGAATGACTTGCCGAATGTATCTGAGAAGAAATGGATTTCGTACATAAGCGTGATCTGCGTCACTAAAGTAGTACATGCAGAATATTTACAATTACTTGGCACAGATTTTTTTTCTTTTTTTATGATGTATTTTCATTCTTATTGTTGGAACACTTTTTAAAACAAAATGAATTTAGCTCTAATGATTATTTTTAACAATGCCTGCATTTTTATGATAAATTTTGAATATAAAATTCATAAAATATCTAAAACGTAAACCTTTAAAAAAGTTTAATGGCTGTTTCTTTTTATCACCCCTAAAATCTACAGCAGACTATGGCTCAGAATATCGATTCTTTTTGTCATCCCCTTTTCTATGCTGAAAACTGGTCATCTGAGGATATTTATTTCTGATTTTATCTTTTTCAAAAATTTTTCATTTAAATTCTTAAAATATTTATCTAACGATATTTTAATTCATGATTTTTTAAAAGACTGATTAGCTCAATGTAAGAAAAAAATTAAATTTTGAGATTAAATTTCCGAGAATTGTAGAGCTAGTTTGCCATGTTTTAAAAACACATTTGTCGCTTTTTTCCAACATATTTTATTAACTGAGTATCCCAAAGCGGATAGAGAAAAATGTTAAACACGAAACGATTTCAGTGATGGAGCTTCTTTATTGTTTAATGGTGCTCCTCTTTTTGGATTGAATGATATAATGAAATGTTGACTTTTATTGGCAAAGAACTTTAAAAAACTAAATTCGAATTTTGTGTTCAAACAAAAGAAGAATTTTCTTGATAGGGATGATTAATATGGGAAGGACGTTACTTGTCTCTTAAGGACTTTTATAAACTAAATACATTGATCAGTTTATCAGTTTTCCAACATTTGTGGGTATTTTTTTCCTTAAAATTCTCTAAATATTTTTCTATTTTTAAAATCAGAAATATGATTCAAGAGTTTCCAGTAATAAAACAGTTTTTCTTCTTTTCTCAAAATTTCAAAATCTTTTTCGATTTTAGAAATCAGAATTATGATTCAACAGTTTCCAATAAGAAAATAAGTACAGATTCAATAAGAATTAAAAAGTTTCGAAAATTTTAACAAAAAAAACACATAGATAATGTACATCGAAATTAGAAATAGAATCTGACTTATAAAATGATACAAGAAATAAGGCGAATAATCTTTCTATAGTTTTCTTAGATATCTATCATTTTTTAATTTAACAAAAATATTACTGAAACAAACTAAAATATCTTTTTGTGTTATTTTATATTACTTGTTTCTATATACATTCTTTTGTTTGAACTTCATATCTGTCCTTTATATATATGAAGCTCAAACAAAGGAAATGTGGGCACTTAGATATCTGTTTGTGTCGTTTCAGACTTAATCCGTATAGTGGTGAACTAGCAACAGAAAACGATATGTACTGTCATTCGAAATTTACAAAAATTTAATGATGTAGTTAACTCTATGTAGTTTATAGCTATGAAAGCTTGGTTTTTGTTTTTTACAATATCCAATGTTTGGTCGAGATACATATGAGTGGAATTTCAATCGTCTGCAATCTCTAGGAATTCATCAATATATTATCAATATTGTATACCTTAATATAGTTCATAATTAGTATAGTTCATCGCTTTTGTATAGTTCCTCAATCTAGTACATCAATAATAAGCTCATCAATATTGTATAACTCACATATGCATGGAATTTCAATCGTCTTGCGGTCTCTAGGAATTCATCAATATATTATCAATATTGTATAGTTTCTCAATTTTGTTCATCAATAGTTTAGTTCATCACTATTGTATAGTTCCTCAATATTATATAATTCCTCAATCTAGTTCCTCAATATTGTATAATTCCTCAATCTAGTTCCTCAATATTGTATAGTTCCTCAATCTAGTTCATCAATATTGTATAGTTCCTCAATATAGTTCATCAATATTGTATGGTTTCTCAATATGGTTCATCAATATTGTATAGTTCCTCAATATAGTTCATCAATAGTACAGTTCAACAATATTGTATTATTCCTTGCCTATCAACAAATAAATGTGAGGAATTCATATAAAAATCAGCATTATTTAAATTTAAAAAAATAATAACTCAGCTTCTAGAATATTCTTTTAATTAAATGACATTCGATGTAATAAATTCTCATTCTAGCCATTGAATGATGACTATTGTTAAAGCATTAATATACTTTATCTAAAAGAAGAATAGCAATTAATAGCAAAATAGTATTCTTTTTATTTGTTGATAAGTTTTCAAAGAAAGCATTCCTTGTTTAATCGAAGAATCATATTTAAAAAAAAAGGCGTTTGATATGCGATACACCTAATGAGAATTATTTGACAAAAAAAGTTTGAAATATTAATTCGAGCACTGACATTTGAATTTAAAATACATTAGTGTAATCTAATTAAAATGTAATCCAAGCTTAATGCTTTTATTTAGTAATTATTTATCACAAAAATGTAATAAAATGTTCTTAGAGTCATAAAAATTAAAGTTCCAGAGAGAATTTTAAAATAAAAACGTTTTGTTTTGATCAAAAAAAGTTTTTTTACGATTGATAATTAATTTTCTTTTAACCCTGCTTAAAATTAAACACAATTTAGAAAAAAATTAATTTTTTATTTTACATAATGATCATAAATTTTGCTTATTCAGATTAAAGTAATTTCAAATAGCCTTTTTCTTTACATATAAAACGATAATAAAACATTTATTTTCCACAGATAAGGTTATTAATTAGAAAAGATTTATATGTAATTATTTTTTAATCACCAACGTGAGGATTCACGAATAAAGTAATGGAATTTCTTATATTGCTAGAATTTAATAAATTTTTCATATCATCATAAATTAAAATCAAGTCATTTAAATCTTTGAAAATAGAAAATCTTATACGACAATTGAATGATGTAAAAAAAGGAAATTCTCCATCATCTCTGGCTCTCTCATTTTATATATTTTATACTGTACTTACTTGCACATTTCTTTTACTCAATTAATTATTTTCTTTTCATGTATCCAAGACTTTAAGGATCAATCTCCTTTATATATACACTTTATCTCAATCGTTAAAATGTTTAAACCGTTTTGATTGTAAATTTAGTAAAATGTGCATTTTTCACAAAATTTATTACAATGGGGATAAAAGGTTTAACTAAAACTTATCTAAATAACATTTTAACTTTTGAGATTGTTGAGGCAAATTAAAGTGAAAATGCAGACTCTCACAACAAAAGTATTAAAATAAATGTATTTTCTTTCACTGTGAATAAATCTTTAAGGTTTTTAAAAAAGTAATGCAGCGATACGTTTGATTAGCAACATCAGTCACTGATTTTGGTTCTCCAAAAGTAGTTACAACACATTATCGGAATGATCCAGTAAATTGTTCAGTTTTATACTTTTGTTAGCTTCCTTCCGAATATTTTTATTTTGATTCCACAGATCGTATATTTCCATACTTTTAAAAACATCTGGGATACAAATATGCCATCTTTCTTCCTAAGTAGGACTTATATGTCACATTAGGATTCAAGGTCTCAATATTTTATTATTTCTGGAACATTTCCGAAAATAATACCATGGGACAGAAAATGCTTTTGTAAAAGGCCAATGAAATTGGAATTTATATTTGCCACATTATTTTATCTTTATTACGTAAAATATTTGAAGATAGTGAACGTTAGTAAATAACTAGATTATGTAACAGGGGAACAAAAGAATAAGTATAATTTATAAGCAATGCCAAGTTCGATACTTATTGCATGTGCTAACATGGTTTTTTTTTAAAACTGACATTAGCCAAAGCCACATGTAAATGAATTCAGCAACCGAAATGCCACCAAACTCGATATGGGACTAATGATGACATAGGAAGTAGAATTACATAAAATTAAATAAATAGATAAATAAAAAATCACTGATAGCGATATTTATGGAGCTGCTGTAGAATATCAAACCAAAGAATCAGCAGAAAAAAAAAAACGGGTATCAAAGTAAAATGCAAATTTATGCTTTCATATGCGACATCGAAACCAGTTATTTGTGCGATAAAAACATGTAGACCATTGAAAAAACACTGACAGCTGAATTGAGCCAGCTCAATTGAATATACGTCTCACATTACCAGAACGCGCAATAAACTTATTTCCTGGTGAAGCTATGTTACCTTAATCAGTGCAATGCATCCACAGATCTTCGTGTGATTCTCATCCGATAGGAGTGAAATACGGGATCATTATCACCTAATGTTTTAAAAGGAATGATTAAGAAATTCGAGGAAAGAGGTGCATTAAGAGGTGCCAAAAGTCACTGTTTGGTGTGGCTTCACACCAACGAATTCATCATAGGATCATTTCTTTTTTGAAAATGTTAAAGGATCAGAGACGTGTACCGTTAATGCACTAAGATATGATAACATGCTAACTAATTTTGTGATTCCGCAATTGCATCGAAGAAATTGTTTCAATCAGACAATTTCTTCGATGCAATTGTGGTGCAGTAATGCAGCATTCTTTATGCAGAATGGTGCACTACTATTCATGGTGTTAAAGTATTGGAGCTGTTGCGCCATTACTTTACTCATGAAATAGTAATCGGTCGCAGTTTTACAATTGCATGCCCACCTCTGGTATAACTCCAAATGACTTTTGGTCTAGTGTTATTTAAGATTAAAAGCCCATATTAGTGGAGTCACAGACTTGAGTAATTTAAAGGACACCATATCACTGACAGAGCGGAATATTTATTGTGACTATTGTGTACTGCCATAGAAAATGTTGTGCAGAGAATGAAAGGTGCAATCTCTGACAGGGCGGTCATATTGAATGTGGTCGAATTCCTTCCCGAGAAAATGAATAAAGAGAATAAAGCTTAACATTTCACCGTGATTTTGCATGCTATCGCTATTTTTCTTTCTTTTTTGTAATATTATTTACATTATACTGCACTATAAGTACATTATCGGGTATTTTGGTATTTTTTTTTACGGAATCTTACTTTCTCGTTATTACTAGTCTCCATACTAATTACGGTGCCTTATGTTGTTAGATAGAGTTACAAGTGGCTCTAAATAGAATCAGTTTTAAAAAAAATCTATTAGATATGCACTTAATGCAACTGCTGCTAGATATGCATCTGAGTAAAATATGCTTTAATCTTCACATTTTTAAAGAAGTTCATAAGTCGTTTTTATTAAATTAAAAATCATTTAATTTATTTATTATCCACAAGCATGTAAGCCCGATTCATAAACTGTTTCCCTATTGGCACAAGACGCTCAAACAATACTGTGATGACTTCTTCAAGACATTGTACATTACAGCATTAAAACGTTGAATATCTTGGAAATGTACAATAATTTATGCGAAGATGAATCAGAAATATCTGCCCTTAAATGTAATTTCGCATTGAAATAATTTTTATCCTATTATACTGAATAAATTCATGACTTGAAGTATAAGAAGTTTATATTGCTTTTTTAATAATTAAGAAAAATCCTTATCACAAAAGAGCTTAACATCCTATCAGGATCATAACATCTTCTCTTATAAAAAAAAGGTTTATAAATGCAAATACCATGAGATATGATAAGATTTTATGTATATAAGATATTTAATTTCTACGTGATTTATTCATGTGCGGAATGTATGACTAGTGAAAATCTACACAAAAGATGTTTTCACAAAATTCCTTAGATTGGAATGTGTTTAATACACAAAATATCATAAGTTTTGAAATAATGAATTATGTAACTCCTTTGCAGCACACTAATTTCTTTTTACAGAATTCCAGTAACATTAATTTTCTGAATAATAAATGCGATATTTTTTTCAAAAGTAACTGTCATAAAAGATTTTATTAAATTATATTCCACAGGAAGGAGCTTCTGATTAATTTAATATACGAAAAGAAATGAATATTTCTATTCATATAGAGAAATTGAACAAAAGAGCCTAGGATTGGAGACTTCATTGAAGGAAAAAAAGATGGCAAGATATGTACTTTCATAAAGCCCTTTCATTGAATTTTCAATCACGGATGGAATACCTTAGCAATGTTTTGCGAGTGTATGCATGTGCACTCAAAAAGTAAATCATTTCAAAAACCCTCGTTTCGAAAAGAACTTCATATAAGCAAACAAGTAATAGAACTCACCTCATATTCACTCATCCTCGAAGGCCCTCCTCAGACAGAAAAAACAACTGTATATTCAAAGAGTGCGGAATTTTTATTATGGAAGAATAGAATATAGAAAAGAAATATATTAAAACTAAAACAACAAGGGGAAGGGGAGAAGAGAGCAGTTCGGAAGATTGCTTTAATATTTCTGTTTTCACCTAAGAGAAAAAATAATTATGGAAGGTTTAGTTTTTGATTTTAAATTATGGGAATAATATTTTTATGAGGAGATTATTGTCAAAGAATAATTAGTACATAAAAATATATAATGTAGGTTTTTTTTAAATGTAGTACAAAGGAGTTAAAGATACATGCTATGACTTTTGTCCTTGTGGAAAATTAACCAACATGTGAAATTAGAAAAATATTGCAAATGGCATTTATAAGATGGAAATATTTATATTAACAGATTTGCTCTCATATATATTGCAAGTTATTTCTAAGTTTTTAAATGTTTACGTTTATATCGTTAATAGATATAAAAATTCTTTTTGGGTAATTGATAAAAATGTAAAGTATTCGAACTTTTTAGATATGCATTTTTTACTCCATTTTTATTTTCTCGTATACGTTATATTAAAAAAAACCTAATCAGTGATTTTGATGAAACTCCACATTTTAGGCTTCTCTGAGTTCGAAAAACACATTTATGGAAAATATTCGTCTGTCTGCGATAAAAATTATTCAAAAAGGCTTTGAGCTAGAATTGTAATTTAATATAGAGTCGTTAAATCAAATTTGCACATTTCTCTTAAATTTTGGGGAAAATCCATTTAGAAGTTATCTGTCTATCCGGTTGTTTGAATATAAGTTAACACGATATTTACAAAACGAAGGGAGCTAAATGGATAAGATAAGGTGCACAAATTTAATAACTGTAGTGTAGACAGCTATCAAAGTTTGAGCAAAATCCAATTTGGAATTTATGATTTATCATCAATTTTATCCATCATGCTGGTCTATACTTTCAGAAAAATATAAACGTGATAGTTAAAAAATAGCAGTAACATAAGTATATCAAATTCGGTATGGGAGTTTGGATTCCAGTGCAGTTTTGAGTCAAATTTTTGTTCCTATCGGTTGAAAAAAACGTGTCTAAAACACAAATTTCGTTTTTGGTGCTATTAATGCATGCCAGGGATTAATCTCCAAAACTCGCCAAGGATGACGCAAAAAATTTTGTAAAAATGCAAAATTTACACTAAAAAGTAATATTTCGTAACTATTGTATGATGGTGTCATTAACGCGTGCCAAAGTTTTAAGAAAGTATGCGAGAAAGTTTTGGGGAGACCACTTACACTGGTTGATTATTATGATTTCATTGCAAGTCAAAAAAAGCTATTTCGCAAAGCAATTATATTGATAATAGCACAATATCCTTGGAAATTAGAATTTCTGGCGTGATTTCTTTACCAGATTTAATTCATGAAGATCTACAAAAATTTTCGTGTTAGTAATAACACTAATGAAGAAAGTATACTTTTTCCAATGCTATTCTTCTATAATTCCAATAAAATTTTCTACAAATTTCACTTTGAAATTATTAAATTAAATGCAGCTGTTTAGATAAATTTGAGACTAAACTTCCTCAATAAATATCTTTGCTGATTTTTTTTAGGTTGATAAGATTTGGTATAATATTAGTTTTGAAAATGAATTTTATAAAGGATATCGATCTCAAAATTTCACCTTTAAGTATGTAGATATATAACAAAATTTAAATGAAAGGTAAAACAGATAATATTAACAACATCCAACGCAACTTTTATTTAGTTGTCTTATTATTATAATCCTTAAGAATTAATTATTTGTACTAAAGAAAATCTCGTCGTAAAATGACGGGAAATATTAATTAAATACTCTTTCATAAACATCCATGAAATAAATTATTTTTAGCTTTTATGGCGAAAAGAAGATAATTCAGTTAATCAAAAATGATCAGATAATTATAATCTATTATGAAACATAAGCATGAAAAAGTACAAAAAGTCATTTATCAAGGTGATGTAAAAATGATTTATATTACACTCTGAAGCTCTAGATTATCGTTCAACTTAATTT
>JAPMOR010080154.1:34742-111469 GCA_026543865.1 Argiope aurantia | reverse complement strand
ATAAATTATTTTTTGGCGAAAATGATTGTATATCAAAGCTGTTCTTAAAGCTGAAAAATATGGATAGACTATAGACATTTTTTCTATTGAAACAGTGGCATCAATTCTGTAATCCACACATGGATCGAAATTAAGAGTGGAGTACTCCTTTTTGGACTAAATATCAGGAACGTTTGTTCTTTCACTTCTTCTCCTGTGTCTCAAATTTAAATGTTTTTTTCTGTCAGCAAACAGGCGAGATTCATTCTGTCTCTTTAATTCAATTGCAGTGCGATTTAAAGAGAGACGGTTATTTCGCTCAACAGAAGACTCTTCTCTGAAGAAAGTGTGGGCATTCATTCTCTGATATTCGCTAACTTAACGTTCCTTTCCTCTACATTTTTATTATCGCTCAACAAACGAAGCGTTTTGCATTTTATGCGCTCCAGCCAAGGTTGAATTTCCTTCTTTTGGGGATAATGAGATTTGAATCGCTGTTTAACATCAGACGTAAACAAAGAAATGTATCGCATATCAATACCACAGCTCTTGCTATTTGCACATGCGAAGTTTAAGATTTCCGTTCACGCGCGGATAAGTACAAAGCACAGATACTGCTGCTTTACGCGTGCGCGAATCGTAGTAGGAAAATAATTAAAATCGCAATTATAAAACTCCTTATTTTATTTTGATATGACTTCAATATACTAAACCTTCCCCAATAAATGCCCTGCAAAATAGTACAAATATCTCAAAAATTAAGTATTTTTCGAGTTTTTAGGGTTTCAACATACAGGCGCTTTCAGGAAACTTCATTTTATACTATGTATAATTTCAGAAACCTTTCTTTCATTAAACCGTTTTAGAATATTATTTGAAGTAGATTTAATAATCCATTTAGTTTCATCATATATGGTAAGAGGTTTATTTCTATTACTTGATATCAATATCCCGTTATTCATTGCTCGGTTACAATTAGCCTTGAATGGGCAAAATACACCTCTGCCAAATGGCCGCATTCGATAATTGTAATGAGAATAAAAGATCATGATAATCACATCATTTTTTTTTTCTTTTGTCATCTCAGTAATAGGAATAGTTATGTGTGTTTTGTGGTTGTCAAGGAGTTCCAGTGGAGGTTTCTTTGGATTTGATGGGAAATGATCGATAAAGTGCATATATAATTGAAGAAAAGTAGTCCTGTAAAGTAATCTAAAAGTAATCTAAAGTAATCTAAAAATCGGAAAGTAATTTAAAAATCGAAAAACAATCTTATATAAAAAATAATTGTAGACAAAAAGCAATTTAAGGATTAAACCGCTTAGATCTATGATATTGTCCAATATTGTATTTCAAAGTATATCGATTAAAGTATACTTGAAACTCGGGAATATCTAATTAATCGTTCTTTTTAGAGTATGCTTCCAATTCACAGAGAAAAGAAAAAAGAAAATTTACTTCGGGCTCCCAGAACATATATATCTACACATCATTGATTACAATAGTTTTTAAAATTGGAATAGAAATAACTTTCGAAATGCCGTATAATCTAGGGTCAAATAGAAATGGCATGTATAAATTACCATATTCCTCATAATCTGAGAAAATGGTCTTGAATGAAATTTTCTTAATTTACTCTAAATAAGAAATATTGTACTTCTGACTGGTCTAAGGAACAACGCCTCATAGTGGTCAGAGGTGCAGATCGGTACAGTTCCAAATTCACATTCACATCACCATAACGTTTTAGGTTAGGAATGGAAAAATCAAAGTTTGCGCAAAATAATACTATTAGTCTGACTATGATATGCGTACACTAATATCATTTCTTAATGTTATAAAAAATCTTATAGAACAAAAGGTAATATTTTTAATGCTTACTTTTTAGTAGTGAAATCAGATAGATATTCTGATTCATCCATGTAAGCATTTCTTTAAAATAGCGATAAATTAAATTAAGTAAATGGTGGTTAATCTTTGTACTATGCACAAAACTTCCAAATTTTGTCCGTCTCACCGAAATTTGAGAAAAATTTTCTTGCAATTTAGAGTTAGCAAAAATCTTTGCCTTTAACCACCAGCTTTTTTTCTTTGGGAGTTTTGGTTGCTTTTAATTTCAGTTAAATCTCTTGTGCCGATCTCTCAGCAAACTGTTTCAAATTATAACGGATACATTATAATTTGAAATAGTTCGCCGTTCTTTATAAAAGTTTTATCACCATTAAAAATATTATAATTACTTCGCTGATTACGAATCTGTGATTTCGCTTAAAATACGGTTTTCAATGTTGAAATTTAGAAATGATGAAAATTCAATCAATCCAATAATGCTTTAGCTGAACTGAATTTCAAATTGTATGAACTTAATGTATGCTACAGGTGTGTGTGTATATGTATAAAATAAGGCACGGATTTTACACTACTAATTAATAAAATTTATTATTTAGCATTTTACTTCACTTCTCATGGATATTTCTTGGATTCTGATTGTATTTTGCAAAGGATTGTATATGTGTCTGTTTTAATTACTAGCTTCGCTTTCTGTCCACTTTGGTGATGTCACCTCTGAATAGTAGTCACTTGTGGCAATTGGATGCGATGACCACGTCATCTTGTCAACCATCTTGTTAAAAAGAAATGTGATGATGATTAGAAAGAAATGGGATAAATATCATCAGTGATATTCACAGATCTGTCAAGCTTGAATCTATGTATAAAAAAAAAGAAAATATTATGTGGAAATGTAAATTTATAATTTTGTAACGATTTTTAAATTCCAAGAAACTTCACATTAAAATCTGATAAATGAGCCACTCAGAAGCCAATGCGGTTAAGTCCATTTTTTGATATTTTCTGATTTTTGGAAAATTTGATGAAATAAATAATAATCTTCTTAGTTATTAAAGGATTTGCTCGTTGGTTACTTTTTTCTAGGTTAGACAGCCCTTTTTTTAATAGCTTCTGAATATATTGTATAATAATTTCAGAAGCTATTGGGAATAAGTCCACCTTTTATCAATATTTTTTTACATAAACTTTGAAATAAAAATTAAATTCTTCTTCTTCTTTCGATATTTGTTGGTAACACTGAAAAACAAGAGATTCATAGTAACTGTAACCGTTACTTCTAATTAGAATTGTTTGAGTTTTATGCACGTGCGTCAAAACACAAAAATATTACGTTGAAGTATTTGCGAAAATTATTGTGTTATCAAAAACATTAAATAAATTTTCTTTAATAACTGTAAAAACTCTGACTTTTTAAAATAATAAAGATTTATTGTAAGGATATAAAAACTAAAAATGTCAATGGAAATAGAACACAGTGAAAGTGAAAGTGATACGATATTTCATCCTAATTCAAGGAGAGTTAATTGTAATGATTCTGATACATCGTCAGATAACGAAGATATAGAAAATAATCAAAATAACGGAAAAGTTGGTAGAAAACGCAGCAGAAATCCTGGGAAATGGTCTAGAAATGTTGAGAAACAAAAAAGGATACAAGGTAAACAATATCAAAATAGAAATAAAAGAATAATTCCTGCAAAGAAATTTGATAATAAACCTTGTAACTGTTTACGACTTTGTAATCGCAAGATAACCTTTTATTAAAGAAAACAGGCGATGAAAAATTTTTACAAGCTTAATGATCATCATAAGCAAAATATTTTTTTAAGTGGGTTAATTAGAGTTCATGCTATCAAAAGACAACGACCCAGGAATAACATCAAAGTACCAAGATCTCAGTCTTTTGAATATTTTATTAGACGTAACGGCCAAGATGTTGGTGTTTGCAAAAAATATTTTATAGAAACATATCAAATAAGTAACGGGCGACTATATAATTGCTGTTCAAAGGAAGATCTGAAGGACCACCGGGGGCAACATATTCCAGGTAACAAAATAGATGATTCCCATGTAAGAAAACATATAAGTTCCTTTCCTGCTATTGCAAGCCTTTATACAAGATGTCATAATCCCAGACGCAGATACTTAAATTCAGACCTTTCTATTGCAAAAAGGTATAACCTGTATGTCGAACAATGTAATGAAGAGTAAATTGTACCAGTAAAGGAAAAGTTTTATTACCATATATTTTCGACAAAATTTAACTTACATTTTAAGCAACCTTTAAAAGATACTTGTGCAAAATGTGATTATTTGGTAATAAAAAAACAATCTACAATAGATGAAGAAAAAAATGCAGCCTAAGTTGAACATGACGAACACTTGCGAAATGCAGAAATTGCCCGTAATAGTATGGCTAATGATCGATTAAGAGCTTCAGACGAAATATACGTGTTTAGTTTTGATTTAGAAAAAGCATTACCATTTCCGAAACTATCCACATCAGTGGCTTATTACAAGAGAAACTTATATATATACAATCTTGGTTGCCATGATTTAAAGATTAACGAGGGCTACATGTATGGTTGGCCTATAACCCAAGCATCGCGGGGTTCACAAGAAGTGTCATCGTGTTTAACTAAACACATTAAATTGTACGCAAAGGATTTTCAAAAAATTATAATGTATTCAGATTCATGTTCAGAACAGAATCGAAATATAAAAACTGTGTTAAGTTTACTGAAATTGGTTCAGAGTGAAGATATAAAAGCTGAATCAATTGAGCTTACATTTTTATTAAGTGGGCACAGTTATTTGCCAAATGATGCTGATTTTGCAGTTATAGAAGCTTATGAAAAAAAATCCGTATATTTATAACCCTAGTGATTGGTATCATATAATACAAAATAGTAAAAGAAAGAACCCTTTCAGAGTTGTCGAAATGAATCCACAAGAATTTCTTTCCACAAAACCATTGGAAGAAGCTGTTACCAACAGAAAAAAAATCAAGTGGACTAACAGTCAATTGGCTTAATATGAGATGGATAAAATTGGAAAGGTCAAACCCAAGCAGCATTAAGTTCAAATATAATTTTGACGAGGATGATACCTTTCATGTAATTGATATAAAAAAAACAAAAATAGGTAGGCCAGTAAATTTAAAAAATATAAATCAACCTATATTATATCCTAATGGCAGAACAATTTTAAGAGAAACAAAAAAAGACATCATGTGTTTATTAAAGTATATACCTCCAATTAAACACGACTTTTACAGGACATTAAGGACAACACGTGGAGATCAAGATTTACATTTAAATAACTCGGAAGAAGATGATGTTTGTTATGATGAATAAACATAAAACTTATGACAATAAATGTTATTTTATTATTTTTACATAAATTCCTTATCTTTTTCAGCTACCAAAAGGTATAAGTCCTAAAATTTTTAAGATGCTGTCATTATTTCATTAAATACTTACGTTTTTATTTACACATCCTGTACATATCTTGTTTTTTTGCAGAGTTTACACCTCGAAAAAAGACTTTATACACTTTTCTAATTAAATTAATAAACCAAGAATTTTAAAAACTAATGTATCAAAAAACATTAATTTTCTCAATTTTTGTGTTTTGGACTTAACCGCATTGGCTTCTGAGCGGCTCAAATATTAAACTGAATGATACCAAATTTCTTCTATAGAATTTAAAATGAATCCAGTTTAAAAACATTACTTAAAAGCATAATAAATTTCCGTACATCCTCTTATAGAGAGAAAATGGATTTTTCAAAATGAAGAGAGATTTTTTAATGGCTTTTAATTATTATTCTTTGTACCTTTTAATCCAATATAGCTGTATTTTAAATGAGGGTTTTTTTTAAATTTTCAAATAAGGTTTGAAAACCTTGTATTTGAATATCATCTTTACCTGAATTTATTTTCTTCTGATTACAATGTCTATTTTTTTTAACTATCTTATATAAGATAAACTTCATCTTTGAGAGTTTAGTATCTAGCTTTGCCTATATTTTTTGAAAATTCATCGTTCTTGGTTCTTGAAATGTAAGTAATTATTCAAAAATTCACAAATAATTTGTTAAGCCGTTTGTTGTAATATTATCTTCCTGTTTTGTTAAGTTAGTAAAATTAAGTGTATATATTTTCATCATTATATTTTTAGAAGCATTTTAATGTAGTGTGAAGAAAATTAATATACATATGTAAATACTAACCTAATAAATATCTTTATATTTTTAAAACAAATTTCTGAATCTTTAAAAAATATTTATTAGTTTTTACTGCATTAAAATTAATTTTTATTAATTTAAATTAATTGCGGCTTATTATTACAAAAAATTTAATTTAGTTCATGTTTGCTAAGGAAGATTTTTATAATCATTTTACGTTTGCTTCCTACTTGCTAAACATTTTAAAGAAAAGCTAGTACACCTACCTACTACCATGTAGACCCCTCCCCGATGAGCACGCAGAAGTGTCGCACAAAGACATAACATGGATTCGACTTGCGTCAGAAAGCAATACTGGAAGCAATTCACGTCATGAATTCCACAGGTCATTTCACAAAGCTATATGAGTGTGATGTCTTTTGAACAGCATATGACATGGCATAACAGATATGTTCAATAATATTCATGTCTGAGGATTTAGGTGACCATTGGAAGTGTCTAAAATCAAAAAAGTATCCCTGGAGCCACTCGATAGAAATTCTCGATGAGTGGAGTATCGCATTGTCCTTCTGGAATTATCGAAATCCGTCGAACTGCTTAATGGACATGAATTGTTGTAAAGGAACGAATAGGATGTTTACATACCTTTCATTTGTCAGATCTTTTTCTTGACATATTAGAGGTTTCACATCACGTTAACTTCTCACGCCCCATATCATCCCAGAGGTTCCAACAGATTGATCAGTCTCCTTTTGAGATGTAAATTCTATAAATTCCTGAAGTTGTCTCCATACTCATGCACGTCCATCCTCTCAATACTGTTGGAAACGAGATTCCTCTGACAAGGCAACATGTTTCCATTCATCAACAGTGCAATAGCGGTGTTGGCTGTATCAGACAAGCATAAAGCTTTGTGAAGTGCAGTCAAAATGGCACATTAATGGACTTTCAGCTTCAAAATTCCATATCAATGATGGTCCGTTGAATAGTTTGCTCGTTAATACTTGTTGAGGTTCCAGCATCAAAATTCGTGACGATTTCAAGAAGTATTGCACGTCTATCTCGTTTAAGGATTCTCGTCAGTTGTGATGATCTTTGTCTTTCACGGTCTCTTTTTAGCCGCATTGAAGTCGGAGATTTCATGTTTTACTGGATTTTCGATATTCACGCTAGATTCGTGAAATTGTTGTGCTCGAAAATTCTAATTTCATCACTACTTTAAAGATGTTTTTGTCCCATCCTTTAATGCCTTGTTCGAAATCGCATAAATCTTGATAGCCTGCCATTGTAGCAGCAAGATTCGATCTAATGGATTTGCCAGGCATCTATTGATTTGTATTCTGTGACAAAAGTCATGGGATTCCTCCTAATAACATGCCTGACCTGTTTTTGCCCGCGAAGTGCAGCAACTCGATGTGGCATGTCCTCACCATGTCGTTTGAAGCCCCCTGCAGAAATATGGACCAATGCTGCCGATGCAGAATTTTTTGCACGAGTTGGCCGCTCGTTTATGTCCAATAAATGTTCGATGTGATTCATGTCCGGCAATCTAGGTGGCAAAATCATTCGCTTTAAATGTTCAGCAATCGGTGACTGCTTTGTCCATATGAGAGATTATTCCTGAAACTAGGTTTTCTCGGGATACTCTTGGCACTGTGGATCCCAGAATGTTGAATTCAGCTGTCCGAAATAGAATATCTCGTGCGTCTAGCTCCAAGTACCATTCTGCGTTCCAAGTCTGTTAATCTTTGTCGTGGGGCCATAATCACGTCAGAAATCTTTTTACGTGAATCTCTTGAATACAAATGACCTGACATTGCATTGCCTATTTATACTTTTTGCTCACGATACTACTGCTGTATTTGCATACTTTTGTCACTCTACCAATTATATCATGTTACGCTGATTGGTTGCGTAGCTACTTTATTTATATATATCCAAACCTATACCAATTTTTCTGGCTCTTTTGTGTACATTTATGTGGTCACGATGACAATATACTATTTTAATATTTTCAGAGTTTAATTGATATGTTTATTTTATCTCCTTTTTATTAAAAAGTGAAACGTCGTTTGCTAGTTAATTATTGCGTAACAGATTCCATAATAAATATAATAATGAAATAGTTTCAGAATGTGACTATCAATTAAAGATTTAATTTAATGAAAATTTGATTTCATATCGTGGCGTCAGTTGGTAACGAAAGAACTTCAATATTTCGTTATGTTTTAAATAATGAATTATAAATTAACGATTAAAAAGTACAAAATTATTAAATTAATAAAAGTTTCAATATTGATTGAATACACTTCAATTAATAATTGATGTGTATTTTTAAAAACTGTTTTTATTTAAATTATTATGATTAATTGTAAGTCACAAATTATTATATTATTCTGTCAGAGCAATTCTACCATAGTACTGTTGTGAAAAATATTGTTCCTTTTTAATTGTGAGAAAATGAAGAATTGAAATTTATTGTCTCAGTCAGGTGTTTAAAAAAACGATGTCGTGCTTCATAATTCATCAACATGCGTTCGTGTTTATTTTTTCGCAACCTTGTACTTGTGTTACTGGCTATTTCAGAGATGAGGTCAGTATACTTTATCATTTGTTTAACTTAAATTAGTTTGCGGAATTTCGATAACGTGTTTTATCAGTATTATATGTTATCTATGTTTGTTTTCAGTTTCAGTTCTGAATTTTCTAAACTGAGATTATTGATGTGATGCATTAGCGTCTATGTTTCCGTCAATTTGTGTGATTTTTTTTCTTTTGTTGTTGAAAAGCTATTATTTGATTATATAATAGGTGTCCATTCCGATTGTTGTGCGTAATTAATGTCTAAACTGTTTTAGATACGCATTTGGAAAAATGTTGTAAATGGCGTGAGGAATTATATTTTTTGCTGCTTGAACAGTTTCTGAAAATTTTGCTGAGTTAAAATTTTATACATCCCTGTCGTTATTAATCACATCTAGTAAGATATTCTTGTCATCCTAATATTTTAAATTAAAAAAAAAGCTACTTGTTCTTTTGCGATTAAAATCGATCCATTTATGGAGTTTTGAATATTACTTTTTAGATTATTTTAGATCAATAAATTTTCACTGCCACCTTGAAGAAAATTTTCTCATTAACCCACTTCATTTATTTGATTTGACCATTGATTGGCCTAAAATAATGAAATTTTAGTAACTCAGTCAATTGGATAGCAGGACATCGGAATTCTTAAAATATTTGATGATCCTCCCCCTTTTTAATAAATGATATTTCAAACAATATTTTTCTTTTTCCAAGTGATATTTATGTAAAAATTTTATATATCGCTTAAAAATATTTATTATTTAAATATTTTTTTTTTAACATTTGAGAAAATTTTAAAAAAAATTGTTCCAAATTTGATGTTTTTTAAATCCTCTCGATAAAAAACAAGTGACATCAATGCTTATATATACGGAGAGTTACAAATTTTCCTACACATCCTACAGTATATTTGATTACCAAGTCAAAAATAGCTGCAACAATAGAGTCTCCATTCAACGAAGTTTCCTATGTAGCTAAATTTTCTGCAGATACTTGACTGAACGATATTTACATGTTATGTACTCTTCATATTATGAATGAATTTCTGTTTAACAGAGTTTTCAGATGGTTTTTGTTTTCAACGTTTCTTGATTTCTCTAAATTCAAATCAAATCGGCTGCCTAATGCAGAAGATATGCATCTGTTTAAATTTCTCCACTTTGATGAAGACATTGTGATTGCTTATTATCTTACGAAACGCAATATATTCTATGGAAGTTCTATGGAAAATAATTTAAATCCTCGAACTTTCTCGCATGCTCTCTAATAAACGCATTTGTGCATTATTAACCGCATGGCATTGCCGAAAAGCCTATTAGCGTATGATCTTTGGTGGTTCAAAAAATGGTGGACCAAAAAAGGGCTGGTTTGCGTTCAGTGTACAAGTTCCAAAAAGTCGAATGTTCCTTTTGGACACTTTTTCTCCCCTGACGGATTAAAAACAAAATTTGATACAGAACTAAATTGTAGTGGCAGAATCGTATACCAAATTTCAAATATTTAAATCTTTCTTCTTTTGAGTTTACATCCTTATGAAATACAGATCGGCAAATGGTTAACTCCTTAGCGAAATTTATTCCAAATTTGATACATATTTGCCCTTTATACATGTAGATCTCTTTGATTTTTAGTTATTCTGTTAATTTTTATTCGGATAGCTGGACTTCCTTTGAATTCATTTTCTTCAATATTTGAAATAAACCTGCAAATCTAATGTTAAATCCATATATCAAATTTCATCAGTATAGCTCAACTCATTTCAGAGTTATCATATTCACAAAGAGACATAATTCCAAAAATGTATTTTTGGACTGAGGGAGTTCTGAGATATGGAAATTTGTCAAAATCTTATATTCGAATTTTTTGACGATTACAGTATTTTCAGTTTGTATACTTCGTAGACGAAAAAAAAATTAACGTTTTGTTAATGTGTTAAAAATAAAGTGGATTGATAGATTTCAGTTTTTGTTTTCTTCCAGTTTTAATAATTTAATTTACAAATTTCTATCGAATGAATTTTCTGTGTAGTAATGGAAAACAACAAGCTTGAATAGAGGCTCTACAGTATTTAAGAAGAAAAAAATATATCTGTATTATTACTTAGAAGTTTTTCAGAGCATTTTTAATTCATTTCTATTTTAAAACATTTTTTTTTATGTTTTTAAACTAGCTTCATCAGTCATAAAAAAATTTATCTTAAATTAAAACTTCTTTGCTGTGATATCTCATATTAATGTTTTTCTTATATTTAACGTTTATTTTTAGCATATTAATATAACTACTTCTTGCACAAATTCACTCCTCACATATATACTTTTTTTAAAAAAAGTGTTATTCAGATTTCCTAGTTATTTTTGTAGCATTCGTAACTATCCACATTCGTTTTTTACTTGCTGAATCAAATTCCAAAATAGGTAATAAATAAAATTTTAAAAAATCTTCCTTGTCTTTAGATATTTACTATCAGGGAGACCAAGCTTAATTCGGCAGTTTTTCTTTTTCTTTCTTTCTTTCTTTTTGTTTCTAAAGTTGTGTTTTTTAGGAGAAAATATTTAGGTACGAATAACATTCTGATTATATATATTTTTTAATCTTACTTACATATGAACTGATCTTTTGAATAAAAAAGAAATATGAAATACATGAGTTTAATATTTTATTCGAATGCGCAGTTTACTATGTTATTCGAAACGTATAGAGATATACGAAATAAATATATATATACAAGAATTGCTCGTTTAAAGATATGATATTAATGTAAATATCGTTATGGGTTTGCAATTTTTGTCTCAGGTTTCTACAAAATAAGAGTTGAAATTTATATTGATACTAATTGAAAAATATTATATATTTATTGATTCAATGAATTATATTCTTTTTACGTATAGTTGTTTATTCCATCTTTAACGTAAAGACATATTTCCGATTCCACTAAAGTAGAAATATTCCTCGCCTAATTACACGGTAGCCAATTATCCAAATCGATTTTAGTATTGAAAAAAAATTATAGATATCGAAATTTGAAAAATAGTTCCTACAAATAAAAACCGTAATAATATTTAAAGCAATGAAAATCCAGTGTGAGCTCTGTCTGAAATTAAGTGAGTGCTTCCAAATACAAGGGCAAACACAAATTTATATTTGTTTCTTTTTAAAATATATCTTCTTCCCAAAGGTATAAAATTTCTTTTGGTATTTAAAATGAAATGAATTGAAATGGCTGGACCGTATGATAGTCAATAGATGTCAGAGGATAATTTCTTAAATAAATGAAATGTTAAATAAAATCGTTAAAATCTGCAGAGCTTGCGCATGACTTAATAGCATGTTTTTGTTTTTGTTTTTTTCGCTTTTTCATGTATTATTCATCGGGGAAAAAATTCTTTTTCTGTAATCTTATTAGTTTTAAGTAAACATACCACTAATTAAAAAATGAATAAAGGAACTAAATTTTTATAAAATTATTGAACGATTGCCAAGAGGTTGACAATGTGCTCTGTGTAGAAAAAATTAGAAAAATGAACCTTTCGGAATATATTTTTACTTTCTTCATATACAAAGTATACCAAAAGAAGGTATTATACTCGTTGAAAAAATTCGAACCAGAGATTTTGATGAATCTCAAGGTTTCAGATCACCTTGAACCCCCAAAACACATTTTTGTAATTATATGTTTGTTGTGAACACGACAATTCAAACGCGTTTTTAGCTAGAGAGATAAAAGTTAGTGTATGATCTCTATCCCAGATTTTTATCAAATTTTGAACGAAATTCATTCACAGAAAATCTAGCTGTCCGAATATAAGTATATAGATAACTACAAAACGAAGAAAACTCGATGGATAAAATTTCATTTTATTCAAACAAGAGGAATTGTTTTCAGACCTGGTTCTGGTCATTTTCGCTAAAACATTTACTTGGAAAATATGTGAATGACACTTTTTTCTAGCACTTACTTGTTCAAGGTTATTTTTTTTTCAGTCACAATGCATCCGCTTATTACAGAAAAGACTATTTGCATTATTCTTTTATACATTTTTCAAAATTGTTTTTTTTTCTAATGAACAAATACTTAAATTTTACTCAGAATACTAATATAATGGATGACAGAAAATATGACGTGCTTTTTTTTTTCAGAGTGGGGTAATCTTGTGACGAAAAAGGAAGATATTTCCTTCTCTAATTTTTGAGTTAAAATATGATTTGTCTGACCTTACGGTTATAGTACTCCCTCATTAGCAATTAATGTAGCTCTTAACCATAAGGTAAACTTCGCTTATGGAAATATAAATGTCTATGAGGCGATCTCAGATGCAGCATATCGTCTCAGTTACATGAAAAAATGCTTCCCCCCATTTCCGGGGGAAAAAAGAATTCTTAATGTTGACGTAGTAAAATAAATAAAAATATGTGTTCCCAACAGAATAAGCATCAGCAATCAAAAATCTAATTCCACCATCTTTCTGTTTATGTGTATACTTTAGCGTCATTTCTTCAAAAAAAAAAAAATCATTCAACTTCTATTTGCCGCTAGGAATTGTCCCAGTCTAAACGCACCTTAAGGAATGGCAATTGCGTCAGCTCGTGTACTAAATGGAAAAAATTATGCTGCATCATCTGTATGTTTTGTAAAAGAAAAATAATAATAAAAATAAATAAATAAATAATAATCTTTGTTCCGAGGATTTGTTTTGTAAAGGAATCAATGAATCAAAAATGTAATTGAGTAGTGGGATATAGTTAAATGATTGGTCAAAGTAATATATCCCAATTGTTGGAAAGTGGATAAAGCATTTTAGAATTATTAGGAAAATCTGACTTTGGCCAGATCAAATTTTAAACTGGTTTTTAATAAAATTAAATGATTTATAATTAAATTATTGAAAGAAGAAATGATTTGTAATTAAATGAAATCTGTCATTGGTGTACATTCATGTGTGAAATTAAATCATTTAAAAGATATGGAACATTTTGTATATCATCTCGATTTATTATGGTTAGTGTTATGTGCAAAACCAACCTCCTTTGTGTGAGAATAAAAAGACATTAAAACAAATATACCTTATTGAAAAAAACAGTTGCAAGATTCTAAAATTAAATACCATAAATTTGAAAGAGAATCTCTCAGTATTTATATCTGCTTAAAAATTGTAATTTTGCTTCTTGTGTTTTGTCAGTTTCTATTTTCTCATATATGAAACCCATAAAGAGAAAATATGATTCTTGCCAAAAACAAATTAGTGTTGAGATCGTTTTTGACCTTCTAATTGGGGGGAGGGGGATTCTTTAATTATAATTGTACTTCGCCTCTCTTGTTCAGATGTGAAAATTTCGAGCAATTTTATCATATACAAGAAATTTTTTTTTAAAGTTGTGTTTTCTGATTAAATTTATTTTTCTTTAATGGTTAAAGAAAAGTTAAGCTACTCATCATATGAGACTGGCCTGCTTTTGTATTCTATAAACTTTTATACCTGCTAATTTAATTATTCTTATTTAAAGTGGAATTGATCGTAATTAGTATTTACTTACCACACAATAAGTACTTATTTGTTTAAAATTGTGAAAGCTGAATTACTATAATTTAACCATGCTTTGTTAAATAAATGGTTTGATTGTATTTACATACAAATATCAAATGTATCCTTTTTCTCCCTTGCAAATAGTTGTCTAGGGATTCCAAATTTAGAATTGTTTAAAAAAATCACTTTATGATTATCTTATTTGAAAACAACTCTCTAGTTTAATATTTTAAATAGGAGAATAGAGTTTGAAAAATTGCTAGGATAATTTTATGTCGTAAATCAATTTAAATCGATAGATTAAGGAACTAAACTTCGGGAATTCTGGTTGTAACTTTAGTTCCCTTATTTAGGAACTACGTTTCATGTTGAAACTTAAAACTTGAATTTGTTTAGTTTAAGAAAGAATAAACAGAGAACCTTGTTTATTCTCTCTGCTAATGTTTAAGTAATTAGCTGACTGCGATCATGTAGATTGAATTTCTGCCTGCTTTTTCTCTCTTGTGTCATAAATTTTATAACAGCAGGAGTGTTTTTCTCCTGAACTTTCTCGTGCAATTCCACAAAGCCACCCGTTTTGTCTTGATTACTTCGTGCAGTAAAAGTCGGTATGTGATTTGGAGCAAAACCTCTTTTCTTTCTTCAATTGTAATTCAAAATAAATGCAATTCAATAATATTATTGCAAAGATTACATCAGCAATCTAATTCGTTGTAGTTTTGATTTCGGTCGACTGAAGTACTTTTTTTTTATTTATTTCTATACAAAAGGGTTAAATCATCCAATCTTGCGAACGCTTTTTATTTTCTAGAGGCAGTGACGGAATTGGGACAGATGCTCTCAGTCGCATTTGTGCTCATCCATTAAGTAGTATTGTTTGCGCTTACATGTTAAAGTGATTACAGTATTATAAAAATTATCAATGTTAATGTAATTAGCAGTCTTCGCTTGTTGAAAACTTGTTTCATATAATATCATATGTTAGTCATTAATTGTCAATACGAAAATATAATAATAAGAACTATCTGAAAATACTGATGAACTTAATTATCATTGTGAAACGAGTTAATGGTGAAATGCTTGGTATCAGTTTTTGCATGGGGGTAAATGCTGATTATTAAAAAAAAAAAATCGTCATCCATTAATCACTTTCTTTTCAGACTGAGAAATAGACATTTTCTATTGTCTCTCCTATTTTCGTCTAATTTTCTTACCCAAAATAATTAAGTTCATATTTATATTCCTACAAATCTGCAGTGAATGCAAATGCGGCCGTGCGTAAGTACCATACTACCAAAGCGAATGACTGCGTGGTTATTTTATTTATTTATTTATTTTCCTTTATAATTTCTTTTTCTGTTATCGGATGTTTAAAGCCCTGAAGCAGTTTATTTTTATTACTCACAACAAAACGTCATTGGTCCGAAAAATTTGCGATAAATGTGTTTCCCGCATTAGGTTAACGCCCTAACTATGTACGGGTTATTCTGGGAGATTTTATTATTTTTTTACCGGGTAGGTGATGAAACAAAATTTGAACTCTTACTACTATTTCATTCACCAACTCCAATAATTCTTTTATGAAACCCTCATAATCGGTTCTATTGAAAATTCATTCAGACTGCTCATTCATTTTTGAAGTAAATAAATGGTCGCTTTATCTAAGGACAATTTGCAAAGAATTGAAATAAAGTAACAATTTTTATGAAAACTAATTTTTTGTGCCATGAAATTCTTATAATAAATCATTCCAACTCAAACTTTTTGAAAGGAAAAAAAATCTTACCACTTTCCCGTTTTGCAATTCTTTTTGAATTAGATTATATGCAGAAAAATTACTTTGAACAAAGATGGAAGAGAGTATTAAATTACAAAATAAGTCGAACTGTCACATAAATTTATACATGTACTTCATTAGGAGTTCTTTGAACTTGAGCCAAAATCTCACTGATTTCAAATTTTATTACACAGATGATTTTTTTTTGTACATGAGCTTGATATATTGTACAGAATGGCAGCAGAACTCGGATAGCAGGGGAAAGTCCAGGAATTGAATAGATTTGGAAAAATCAGGAGAAAGTCAGGGAAATTCGTAAAAATATCTAAAAATCGGGAGAAATTGGCGACGAGAGCGTTTCACTCCAAGCATGCACGTGATTGGTGATTTCGTGCTATTTCTCTGCATCAGAAGTCTAATGTCGCCAAAACTATAATAGCCACATTAACCTGGGATAACTTTCTTTCAAGAATATAGCGACATTGTTTGAATTCCATTATGATAAAGTGATGTTGCTAATAGCAACGCTAATGATTTTTTTTTTTTTGGGAAAAGTCGTCTTTTACTTTTCAAAGGACAAAGAGATTGAATAAATTTTGGTACGACCTGTTCTGAATTCAAAATCTTATAATGATATCATATCAGTGTTAAGGATAATAATGATACTTTCTCATGGCGTCGACAATGTTCAGGAGACTTTTGTTCGATAAAGATTGTCTGCGGGTGAATATTGTTACTAATTTCTTTTTCCGGGGGTTCGTTTGGATAGTGGAAGTGATATGGTATGTGGAACGCTCAATCAGCAGACGGCAGTAGAAAATAAAACAACGACGTTTATTTACACGAAGATAACAGGACAGCACAAAAGCGACAACTATATACAGCACAGAAGACGATTATCTTCACCCGTGACGTGTAGCATACAACAGCACACACACAGCAGCATACAACCAGAATCTACTGCAGACAGTAGCGCACAGCTCAGCTCAGTACTAGCTTGACTCCGTCGCTTCCGACTACTCTGTCTCCGACTCGGACCCCTCTGTGTGGCAGCTGCAGCCCCTTTTATAGGTCTCAGGAGGTGGTGCTAGAAGCCTCTCAACCAATCAGGAACGTTCGAGGTGTATCTCGGGTCCTACTGGACGGATCGGGAAAATTCTCGAAGTTTCGGGTATAATCTATTTTGGCACCAAAGTCGCCAAATGGTTGCCAGGCTCTGGTACTCCCGACGCGCCACCTGGACTCTGTCCCATTCAGACGACTGTAAAACTTTCTTTCTGTTGATGGAACAAACTATGCTGGGAAGCCGAATTGCAGGTTTGTAACATTGCTCCCCTCTTCAAAGACTCATGTCCCGGAAGTCCTACTTCATTCCAACAGCTGGCGTAGGCTTCCGTATGATGTTATGATGATGATGCTTTAGGCGACTTTCGAAGATGACATCATTTACTAATTTGGCGGCGACTGAAGATCCATCCAAACCTTCTGAATGCTTTTGACCCGGACCTCTTCGTCGTTTCGGATTGTACATCCAGGCTTGATTCCGCTCCTTAAAATGCAGGATGTCCCATGGAGCCAAACGCTGGATCGAAGTAGAGAACTCCAGAATGAATTCTTGCCAGGCTTTTCGGTTGGTCACTTTGAACTTCTTCCATTGAATCAGCCGTGTATCAGGATGATCCAACGATACCTTCTGAAGTCTACTCGAAAGCCAGGTATTCGCCTTCATCGGCAAAGCTTTCACGGGAATATGTCCACCTCTTCCCGGTCTATTCTCGACACTCGAGAATTGTCCGACGCCCTCCACACTGGATCTTCCGAAGAGCGCATCCGTTTTTGCTGGAAGGGTCCTTCTGCGACGACGTAACATGTCCGGATGCACAGGAGATTCATCGGCTCCTATTTGCATCACACTTCTATGCAGATCCTCAGTAAAGATGAATTCTTGAAGGAAGTTGAGATCGTGACTACAGGGATCAGCGATTCCCGCCACGTAGTCTTCCGTGTCACTATGCAAGGAGATATCAAGAGGCTTGCAGAGAGGTAGTTCCTTTAATCTTTGGGACGAATCCAATCCAAACAGGGGCGCATCAACTCTTGCATCCATAGGCATCGAGCACGGGTCGTTACAAACAGACTCGTCCGAAGAAAGTCCATCTTCTCCATTCCCTAGCGCCTGCACTTTCGATTCCACTTCAGGGGGCTCATTCGGAGAAGACCGTTTCAGTTCCGCAATTATTTGACATTCACCCTGTTGGTTCCTCTCCTTATTAAACTTCGGTTCATCCTCCGGATGGCTAAGCTCCTTTTCGGTGACACCGGTCTCCATTCGATCTTCAGTCTTTTCTTCCACTTGGCTCTCGCTGCTTCCTTCAATTTCTTCTGTGATATCTTGGACTTCTTCTGTTTTATTACATTTATCTTTTGAAATTTCTTTCCACGACGAAAGGTCTTTCTTCAAATCACTCTTCATGTCTTCCGTGAAGGCTTTCATTTCTTGCAAAAGTTTCTTTTGTCCCTGCTTCAACTCATCTTGTCTTTGCTTCATCTCCTCCATAGATTTCTTCATCTCAGCCAACAGAGTCAGTAACTCACCATTATCAGCCATTTTTGCTTGGGATCTCGTCAGCACCATACACTGTTGACCACTACCCCACTTTGACACCAAATGTTACGAATTTTTTTTTCCGGGGGTTCGTTTGGATAGTGGGAGTGATTTGGTGTGTGGAACGCTCAATCAGCAGACGGCAGTAGAAAATAAAACAACGACGTTTATTTACACGAAGATACACAGGACAGCAAAAGCGACAACTATATACAGCACAGAAGACGATTATCTTCAGCCGAGACGTGTAGCATACAACAGCACACACACAGCAGCATACAACCAGAATCTACTGCAGACAATAGCGCACAGCTCAGCTCAGCACTAGCTTGACTCCGTCGCTTCCGATTACTCTGTCTTCGACTTCTCCGACTCGGACCCCTCTGTCTGGCAGCTGCAGCCTCTTTTATAGGTCTCAGGAGGCGGGACTAGAAGCCTCTCAACCAATCAGGAACGTTCGAGGTGTATCTCGGGTCCTACTGGACGGATCGGGAAAATTCTCGAAGTTTCAGGTATAATCTATTTTGGCGCCAAAGCTGCCAAATTCGTCGCCAAGTTTGTCGCCAAGCTCTGGTACTCCCGACGCGCCACCTGGACTCTGTCCCATTCAGATGACTGTAAAACTTTCTTTCTGTTGATGGAACAAACTATGCTGGGAAGCCGAATTGCAGGTTTGTAACAATATGAAAGAAAACAAGCACTAATTGCAAGACGAGTTGTTTATGACAGCATTTAATCAAATAGTGGAATAAATAATTCTGAAGTGACAAAACAATTGATTTTATGTGTGAGGAATTCATGAGCTAGATATGAAGACTGTAAAGAGACGAAACGAATGAAAGAAGGGGAATTATGCGAAAATTTGAAGGGGAGGGGAAGCAGAGTACCAGCTAAAAGATTTAAAAGGAAATGAAAATAATAATTCTTGAAGCAGCTCTAAAAGAGAGTTTAAAAATTGCGAGCTTCTAAATTTTGCAAAAAAAAAAAAAAGTTTTTTAATATACTTAAAGCAGGACTTCTCGTTTTAAATCTAGTATTTTTTTTATTAGTTCTGTAATGATTGATATTTCAATTTTAAAATTAATATTTGGTTATTATTTGTAATTTTTTTGCCTTTTAATTGTAGTGAGAGGCATTCGTTATTTGAATTATTATGCTTAAATATCTACTTTATATGTAGCATTATTTGTAATAATAAATAGAATTAAAAACTTTTCTTTACTTATACAAATATAAGTTTTTTGATTAGAACAAGTAATAACCTCTAATGATTTGTTAAAAAAAAAGTTTGAAGTAATATTTTGGACGGGATTTTATTTTGTTTTGTTTAAATCTTTTGTAAAGTGCATATTCTTAGATGAATATAATCATATTGTTTTAATTAACTTGTGTTGCAAAGAGTTACTTATTAAGTGTTACTTAGAATTCTTAAGCAGTTTCAGAAACAAAGTATTTTGTTAAGAATTTCAATATTATTTTCATACTAGCCGCCTTTGGCGACCAGCCGGTTCTCCGGTATTACCGCTCGCTACAATTTTCAATTAAATATTTTAAGTAACTGGTCTCTTGATAGATTCTCAAACAAAACATTTTTAATCTTCCAATTTTGATAGTCATACGAAACTTATACTGTTGTTTAGATAGTTTCGTTCAATTTACTATATATATTTTGCTAATTTGTTGTCATTTCCGGTAAAACTTTAATTTAAATAGGAAATGAGGAAATTGCAATTAATATAAAGATATTTTTTAATAAAACCAAGCGTTTTATTTTATTTATCATCTTTATTGTTATTTATTTATTCTTATTATTATTGAATATGAGTATTGCAAACAGAATCGCTCGATATTTAAGTCTTATGTGAACTACAAAATATTTTTCATAATTTATGTAATATCTCAAAAAATAATTCAACAAAAATTTCTCAGATTCAGCATAAAATTCAGTTTTTCGTTTTGCATTCAAAAGGATTGAAATGAAATCAATAATAAAATTTTGTTCCGACCTATAAATATATTTCAAAAATTATGAAGTCTAAATTTAATGCAGTAAGGTATCATATTCTGAGAAATATTCTGGACACACCAAATATTAATTAAATGAATGAATGTTTCTATTTTCCACGATCAACTAAGACTTATTTATGAAGTTCTGAATGCTAAAAATTTAGAAAAACTCAACATTTTCATAATCTTAGGCCAATTAATCTTGAGAAACCTGCCTTGATTGGCGTATTTTCTTTGAAACGATCGACAGAAAATCTAAAATTAACTCTTTTTATTTAAAATATTAGTGTTTCAAAAACATTTTGTTAATCGTGATTTCCACAGCAGAAGCTTTATGTAAAATCAAAAATTCGTTATTTATTGGAGCATTTATTGAATCAAGTTACATAAAATATAATCATTTTCCATTTAGACCATTTTAGCAAATCTGTGTCTTACAAATTAGCTGTGTGGCCCTGATTTGAATGGATATCCTGTTCATATTAAACAAAACTTGCCTTAAAATAAAGCTGATTTATTGGATTAATAATATAGAGAGTGTAAAAGATTATAAAATAATTTTTCTTGAATTTATTTTTTAGAAAAAATAATATTTCTTATTTGTTTCATTTCCTACAGACACGTGCCGAAAATTATATTTTTGCAGATTTTATTTCCAAAAAGATTTAATTTATTTTTAATTGGAGCTTTAATAAATGTGATGGCAACACTTTGAAAATAGCTAATTTTTTCCCATGAATGCGAAACGTGCTCGTGCACCTTAAATTTTATTTTTATTTTGTACGAAAAAAATTGTTGAAAAATATAGTTGAAAAATTTATTTAAAAATTCATTAAAAATAGAAATTTAATTTTAAGGTTAAAACATTGGTATCATTTAAAAGATAAATTTTTGATCTTTAACTTGATGTAAAAATCGTTTTTGTGCGGTAATATTTTCGGAAGTTGTAGCAGAAATACGCCAAAATTTCGCTTAATTTTTAAATAAATAAAATTCTAATTTAAAATTCAAAAAAATAACCCCCAGGTGCACATTCCCGACCTCCAAGGTATAAACGTGACAAATTTGGTAGCTGTAGGTCAAACGGTCTGGCCTGTAGAGCGCCAACAGAGACACACACACACACACATTGAGCCATTGAACTTTATTGTAAGTATAGATAAGAAATGTAATGTATTGTTTTAATAGTTTTTTAGAATGTTCCATTTTTAAAAAATTAAATTTCAAAAAAATATTTTTTTTATATTAAATTACTCGTAAAAGTGTTTAATAATGTTATATTGTGTACATCCAGAGACTCTGTTTAGGGAAAGTAATATAGTTGTAAGTCCGAGAAATGTTGCAAATTTAAACAAGGAAAAGCCAAGGAAATTTTCTTCGCATTTTCTCTAACCACCTTGTTATAAATCTATTAATTAATATTGAAATTTTGAATCAAACGCCAGCTGATTATCATTATACGGCTCGTCTCCGATAGCTTCAATGTGATTAATTAATTATATTAATTAATTTTTTCAGAAATATCAATTGATACAATTATAATGATTTTAGCTAACAATCTCGTGTTTAAAATAAATGCAACTAACTCAAAAATCATTTCAACGCAGGTTTAACTTCTTTCTAATTCGAAATTAAATTAAATCGAAACTTTTTGCCAGATGCCTTTAAATTTGAGTACTTGCTATTATTAAAATTAACATATAAAATATAAAACATTTTAATGATCAGAACCAAATCATAAACAAGGAAACGTGGATCTCCCACCCCTGCATAATATTATTTTATAACTGCTAAATAATCTAAATTTCCGAAAACATTACATTTTATGCATTATGTGATATTTTAAGTAAAGCAAAACGACACATATTCTAGATCGGTACAAGGTAATATAATTTTTAAAAAATATACATTTATAATACTTATTTAAAAATATACTTTTAAAATTCATTTGAGCAATTTTAAATTTATTTATTGAATTTTCTTGTAATTCTCTTTCTAATTTTAATATAATTTATTTAATTTTTCACCAGACTTTCAGCCAGTTCTGAAAATATGATAAAACTATCCATATGATATGGAAACTAATTAATTTTTATTCTGACAATAAAAATGCTCTCAAGTTGAAAAAAAGTATATCCCAAAAAATTTTCAACTCATTAATGCACATTTTTTCTTTGACAAAAAATTTATCTGATTCCATCAGTCATTAAAAGTCATTCCTTTTTCATTACTGTATTTAGTTTATGAGATATTTTTTAGAATTTATTGGATTATTTTCCAATCTCATCATCATTAATGCTTCTTCTTTCGCAGTTTGGACAGCTAAGAGTCATTCTTTTTGTCAGTTTGGTCCGTGAAAAGCATTCCGAAACTCGAAGCACTCAATTACATTAATGTTTTTTCGAATAGCTGAAAGTTGAGTTTTCTGTGTTTATTTTTGTGCTTTTTTTCTTAATGCTATTTGGATTGAATAAGGATTTAAACTTGGATCCCTTATTTTTCGTCGATTCATTTTAGTGCGAATTTCAAATCATTATTAGGTGCTTTCATTTTATTTGAATTGTTTTGTGTTTGTAAATATCGAATTTTGTTATCCTTTTTTAAATATAAATATCACATAATATTTTACAATATAAAAATCGCTCTGCCTAATTGGCTAATTTTGAATGTAAAAGAAGAAAATAAAATGAGAGAAAATAGCTTTTCTCCCAAAATTAAAATATTCTGTGATAAGTTATTGGTGAAATCTGCTCTGCATTAAAATTATCAAGTGGTTTCCATGATTTATTTGTGAATATTAATCAATATAAGGACTAAATAAACTCTGTAATTCATGTCTTATGAAAGAAAAAAAATAATTGCCACTCCATAAAAAATTATGTTGCAATTACATGTATAAAATATGTTTATTCTTTAAGTTGATAAACCCTCAGGGTTATATAAGTTGTTGTGAAATTGTTTTTTTTTTCTTTATATAAGTGGAATTCCATATATATATAATTTGTCTATCAAACTTTTTAAAAAATCTTCATTTTTTTTTAACGAAGTAGTTTCTGTATATTAAATAAAATTTTTGCAAAAGAATTGTGCATTTATTGTCGGGGAAAAAACGAATATTCATAGATTTCACTCCTTAAAGGGATTGATCCTTAATATTCCTATAGAAATTTTTATCTCTGAATTAAAGTGAACTTGATTTTGAAACATTTTCAACATATGTGATGTTCAAAAAAAATATTAGGGGACTCCTTTGTCCAAATAAATTAATTATTTTTTTGTAAAAACATACATTTATTAGTACATTGTAAATAAATTTACAAATTACATGCATATTTATTCATTTCTTTAATAAATTATTTTTCTTTAAAACTTCTTAAACTTTTTAAAAAATTGACTAGAAAATTATGCATATTTACATTCGGTTGTTTCTATTTATCGAAATTTCTATAGATTTTTTTTTTCAATTCTGTTTTTATAAGTTGCATCAATAAACTAGTGGGAAAAGTAACATAAAATTGTTTGCCTAATTCTTTGCATATAAAAATCAGATGTATTTGTCTTTTCAGATGTATTTCATCAGATGTTTCAGATGTATGTAATCAGATGTATTTGTCTTGTCCCCCCCCCCCCCTCTTAAAACTTTTGATTAAAACATCTCGAAAAAAACAATGTGTTTGTTTCGCAAGTTGAGAAACACTGCTTAAAGTGTTCGGAAGTGTAATCGAAATAAATGTTTCTTTTTATTATTATTAATTTTCTTCTAGAAATCTCATATCCTGTTTTGATTGCAAGAGCGGCTGAAAATTTTTCTTTTATTAATTTGTCAGTTTCAGAGCTTACTTCCTGATATAGGATTTATCCTTAATAGAAAATTATTTGTTCGTCTGTTCTTTAGGGCTTAAGAAATTCTTTTTCCCTCTGGCATGGTTTTGAACGAATGTACAGTACTTTAATTCAGAATGTACAGACAATGACGAAGAAAAGAAAAGGGGAGGAAGTTCTGCTTCTAGAGTTGTTGCGGCTCAACTCAAAATCCAGAAATGCTACAAAAAGTATTTCTCAAAATTTATGTCTTGGAAGTTTTGTTGGATCCTTTCTTGTGAACTTACACAATTCTATGCGCTTGTATTTAATTTCACAGAATAGTGAAGTGAATACCCATTTTGGATTCTTTCCTTTGATCAATTAGTTTTAATTCACATTTCCTCGAACGCTATATATCAAAATTCATTTATGGGTACGGCTATTTATGGGTATGGGTTCTAATGGGGTACGTCGTTATCCCTCTGACATATACACTTGATGCCTATTCGAATTGTAAATATGGTTCAAAATTAAAGAACTTAGATTTTAATGTAAGTATCATATGCTGAGATCCAACCATCCATTATTTTGCTATTATTTGCTTTTTTGCTTCATCCGTGTAGCGTGCTATTTTATTATTATTATTATTATCTTGCTTATATCGCATTCACATACGTCGTAAAAAAGAAACTACTACGCTGAATTTCATCCGTGTAGTTTGTTTGTTTTTTAATTATTTTGCTTATATACATGCTGATCGACTCTTAAACACTCTTTCTTTTGACGAATTTATGTTGAAATTTGCTGGAAATCTACAATTTTTCTTAACACCAGTATATAAAATTTGATCCGTCTTAACATATATCGTTTCTCAGTTACAGTGTTCAGAAACACACGTTTAATTCCTAAAACTTTTTTAAGTCTGAAAATTTAGTGAAACGTTCTGATTCCCAAAATCTCGAGGTTAAATTCAAAGAAATTATCTTTTTAGTGATATCAATTTTTTGCTGTATATTTTTTTTAATATTTTTAACATATTTTCCATCAGGAATATTTAGAATAGTACACGTATATGCAGCAATAATGCAAAAACATAAGTATTCTGGAAGAACACTATAGTTATTGTTAACAGTCATTATTGTATTTTTTTAGTTTTATTTATTTATTTTTACAATCCGAATTACCTACAATCGATATTCATTCAAAAGTAATGAAATCAAGCTTCTATCTTTAATGCAAAATGTTATTGATAAAGCAGATTTCAAGAAAGCAAGCGATTACCGGGTGCGGCATAAATTCGTGCAAAATTCAAAAGATCATAATTAAAAAAGTAATGCTCGAAAAAAATTGCGGTTTGCGGGAATATGTTCAGAGAGCCTTTGGATTTTGTTATTTCCATTAAAAAATGTATTTGAAAATGACCTATAGATGGCGCTCACACGTCATACCGAGACGGTTTACGATCTCAGCATAGCTGTAAAATACAAGTCTGGAAATGGATCTGTCATTCGACGCCAGTAGAATGCTATCGCGACCTGATCGAGCATTAGTTGTTAAACTGTTCTATAAGAACAGTGAATCCGCGACTAAAGCATTGCGATAGTTACGGACGGTAAAAGGAATTAAGGCGAAGAAAAACCCAATTTCATTGAATGGGATATTGAATTCAGTTCGCCGTTTTGAGGAAACGGGAAGATTAGAGGATCGTCCACGAAGTGGCAGTCCATCCGTCAGCGTTGACCGCGTCCCTGTCATCCAAAGTGTCATGAGAAATGTGGCAGCCGAGACTTCAACGGGGAGTTGCAGTGCACGTGAAGCAGTTAAAGTAACAGGAATTCCGGAAAAGTCGATCCGACGCATTCTGCACGAAAACTTGAAACTGCATCTTTACAAGATAGAGGCATTTCACCAGTTGTTGCCAGCAGATTGCGAAAAAAGACAAGCCTTTGCAACATGAGTGCTCGCACAAATAGAACGTGAACAGTTACTGAACATCATGTGGACAGAGGAATCCCACTTTTCATTGTATGATGACGTCAATACACAAAACAGTCGTATCTGGGTGACATCAAAACCTCGCGCGTACACGACCAAACCATTACATTCTCCGCATGTGACTGTTTCGTGCGGTTTGACTGCGTACTTCATTCTAGACCTTTTCTTTTTTGAAGAGCGTTGCCCTGTATCCGGTTGGAAAACCTGTTCCGTCACTGCAGAACGCTATCTTAGACTTTTGCGTGACCACGTTATGCATGCTTTGCAGCAAAGACGTGCATTATCTTCCGTCACCTTCATACAGGATGGTGCCCTGCCCCACATTGCTAGTTCCCTTAAGACGTTCTTCCTAGACACATTCACTGAGGACAGAGTGATAAGCCAAGGATGTAAGAATGAGTGGCCCTCACAATCGCCAGATCTTGCTACAGCGGACTTTTGGTTGTGTGGATACTTTATGTCTCGTGTCTACCGGAGCTGTCCTGCCACTTTCATGAAACTGAAAGATGCTATTCAATTGATCGTTGGTGGCATCGATGCGACATCTTACAAGCCTCACTTGCTTAATACCTTGTGGTGGCGGTCATGTTGAGCATCTTTTGCTTTAAAATAAAATATACTATAATGTTACTGTGCTCTGTTTTCCTGATTTTTCCTGATACCGTCTCGGTATGACTATGAGCCCCATCTATCGGTCATTTTCTAAATATACTTTTTTTTAATGGAAATAACAAAATCCAAAGACTTTCTGAACATATTCCCGCAAACCGCAATTTTTTTAGAGCATTACTTTTTTTATTATGATTTTTTGAAGTTTGCACGAATTTATGCAGCACCCGGTATTTAGTTAAGTCGGAGAACCTAGTAAAGATTTCAATTTATATTTAAAATATACTATTAACACGAAGAAAAATGTGAGATTTTTCATTTCTTTTGGTTAAACTATAGGTTACATTGTTAAAAGGCAAGAAGTAGCGGAGTGTATTCGTTTTTTATTTTTAATGAATTTTAGGGTAGTTGATAGAAACTAAGAGAAATGTGAAATAAAATAAATAGAATGTAAAACAACATAACTTAGTAAATATTTAATTTTATGGTAATTTTATTGGATCTAACAACTATATTTCAGTTGTTACATCGACTAAATAGTTTCACACATGTAAATCATTATCCATATTCTTAATTCACAACAACAACAATAAAAATGAAATCCAAAGTACTCTTTTTGTTACCTGTGATTATGATTATTTGTCTGATTGATTGATAAAAGAGAAGTAGAGAAAACATTTTAGTTCAACTTATGCTAAATCGAAAGCATTTCCTTCACCAAGATATTAAACAAGATAATTAAAATCAAAGGAACAAAATAAATAGGGAGAAAGATAGAAGTAAGAATGCCAGTATATGATTTTTTTCCCCCTTCTTATGCTTCGAAAGTGGCTGGACCCAGAGCAGTTCCACATATTTTTCCTGCTATGGCCTTGCCAATCCATAGTTTTTTAATTTCCACTCTCCACGATGCTTCGGAAGACGGCAGAAGATTTTATCATTCCAACTACTATTACAGAATGCGTCTAACAAACAGTTTTATATGCATTCATTCATGGTCATAAATAATCAGAAAGAAAAAGTCGACAGATGTTATGAAATAAGGTTTTGGAATAATGCAGGAATTTCTGCACCTATTCAGTCACATAGAATGAACTGCAACTATAACATATAAAGTTCGTTATTTAGTCATCTGATAGGAATTTGAAGGAAAAAATATCTTTTATCACTGACATATCAAAAATGCATCGTATATTTTTGCTGAATTGGCATTATGAATATTAACACGTTGACTGCTGCATGACTCTCATGTCATTCACACCTTCCATCTAATTGTCCGGAACCATATATCTAATTAGATGACTCTTTCTCTACTATAGTTGAGAGATTATAATGAAGAGATCGTCTAATTTAATAAATGGTCAGATTATCAAGCGAGATACAATCATGGTAGTAAATGTGTAAAATTCATTTGCGTTATAATGCTGTCAATGTGTAAAATCAAAACTGTTTCTACTTTCAAAAATCATTTGTTATCTGGCCCACAAGTTCTTTTCAACACTTCCAAATAATTTATAAATTTTAATACTAAATTTTCCATCAACTGGATATTTTTTTTTATTATTTTACACCCTTTTTTAATTTTTGCTTTTGCCTGAAAAAATGGTGAAACGGCACCCGAAACAATGGAATTGTTGTGGGGAAAAAAACTAATAGCTTTCCAAATCATAAATATCTTATTGTTATTCAGTTTTCAGCCATGAATGAGTGTGAAGAAAGCTGAAACGAAAAAAATCGTTGTCACAATGATGTGTTGAAATTCATTATTTTAATATGTATGTGATGCAAGTGCGTGTTTCCTTTTTTGAGTTGATCGAAATGTAAAACGCACTTTCCTAAGAGGCACTCTATATTTCTGCACATAATTCAAGTAAAAGTTCGAAATGTGTTAAAAAAAATCGAGTCTAATTAACTTCGAGGCTTAAGACGACCCTTCAATTCGAAAGAAAAATATGTCTGTTTATTTCTGAATATAATGATTTTGAAACGGAACGAAGTTGATGAATGAAATTTGGTATATTATCCTTATTTACAAATTGCGAATTTTTGTTGAATTTTAAAGGAAATTCGTCTTAACGGAGTTGATTTGTCGATCCATGTACAGGTGTAATGATAATTAAAAAATACAAAGAGATGGACCGATGAAATTTCATATATGATTTTATTAATAAAATTATTGTCTTCCGCAATTACTTGACTATTTGTCGGTTGGCTTCTCCTTATGTACATGAACATGTGGACTGAAAAACGCAGCATAGTAAGTAAATAAAATTCTGATATTTACGCGAAAATTATAAATTCGTGCCAAATTTTTTTATTCAATTAGAAGAGAGACACCCGTTATCGCGTTCTTCAATCAGAAGAGAGAGATAACGCATTTTGACTCTACTTCAGAAGAAGGGTCAAAATGCGTTATCGATTGTTTATGCCGAACGTAATTACAAAACACTTAAAATTGTAAAAATATGCAAAAAAAAAAAAAGGTAATAATTTCCCTTTCTCCCATGTTTTCCACCTTGAAAATTAACATTCGAAAGCTCAAACTCATTGGCATACCTGTTTAGTAGTGTCGGTTTTCAAATAAAGAAATTCAAGTTTCTGCGCATGAGCCAATTGGCATTTATTGAAATTCACGAACAGTAATAATTTCTTTTCCTAAAATCCTTTTCACATGTACTACTAAATTCATTGCAGATGCAGATCTTTGATTTTTTGGATCATTGAACTACGTCCATCGCCATCAATCAAATAATTTGTTGTATTTGTAGAAGTCAATCGTTTTAAGCAATAATGATTGATGAAAGTACGAGGACAACTTTTGTTGATCAGATGTGTTGTGTTTCATTTGGCGATGTATCTGATAAAGTCTTATCTATATTTGGAATTTGCACAAATTTGAACATTATTATGCTTTTAAGCTGGTATAGCATGCACAAATTGCGACATGCATGATGGAAAGATGCATTTCAAATCTAGGTATCACAGACCGAAATACCTAGAGCATCCGAATTTGGTTGTAGTTATTTCTTGGTAATAGATGTTCACGGTAAAAGAGTTTTTCGGAATTTAAATTAAAAATTAAGTAAAATTTTTAAATTTTTTTTTCTTTAACCCTTCAGCTGTTTATCCCTTGATTTCCGCGGGTTGGCAATCAGTCCATTTTCTTTTGCATTCCGCGTTTTTCGCAGTTTAGTGTGTTTATTTTTACGATTATAAATTTTTATTATATCATATTATTATCGTGAAATATATAAGTTCGTTTTCTTTAAAAAATATTTGAATTTATTTGCAAACGTCGCATCTAAATACAGATTTTTAAAAAAACTGCGCAGTCAAAGGGTTAATAACTTAGAAGCATATTATTAACTCCAGTTATATTCGGCAATTTGTATCAAAAAGAAACATTTGAACTTCACTTAAAACTTTAAAAAGTTTTTTATTTATCTTAATTTTAATATCTCTTTCGAAATATTTTTAAGCATATTTTATGAAATCCTTTATTATTAGCTTTTTAACTGTTTTTATTCAAACGCGCGTTACGGGGATATTAGAAATTTTTTTCTTCCTGCAAGCACGTCGTTGTTACTTAAAAATAAATTTGTAGAGAGTGTATAAAAACAGATGAATCAGACTTAAAGAATAAATAAATAAGCAAGATTAATTTTATTTCCAAATCATCGCAGCTCGATCTTTCAGACTAGAATCTTGCGTAAGTATTTATTTCCCCCGCATCATTCTGTTGTTCAGTAAGCAGCAGCTAATGGAATATTTTGATTAATTTTTATTTTTTAAAAGTGTAGCTACATTAATTTTGATAATTTTTTGACACAAATCACTATTATCTCTCAGTTTGCAGAATGTCTTGAATGCGGACTTCAGCATTTAAGTTTTTGAGAAACGAACCATCTAACTTCACAGTTCAATAATTTTTACTACTAAAAATCATTCATAAAATGTTTGTTTTTAAATATTTTTTACGAAATAATTATTTTGATTTTTTGGAGTATTCCATGTGTTTTCTGTTTGCGCGCGAGAAATACAAATAAAGGTCCCCTATTATCTGCCCATATCAGTTATTATCTTGAAACCCATTGTTTAACCAAAGGAGGCTAGCTAGCGTGGGGAAAAATTATTAAGTTCTTTTTTTTTTTATTTCATGAAAGTTAACACAAGTAGAACAAGAAGAAAAAAAAAAGTAACTTAATCCTCATACGTCACACAATAATAGAAATTAACCACCTTTGGCGACCAACTTTCTCATCCAGATTTACTTTTTAGGCTATTAAACAATTAATACAGGATGCATTTTTTGAATTTCACTACTTTCTTGTATATATAGCATTGAAAAATTATAGTAATCATCAAATAATTCGAACGAGATTTTTACGATTCTCCACGTTTTAGACCTCCCTGTGTTCAAAAAACATATTTTTAGAAAATGTCCTTTTGTCTTTGACAAAGATAACTCAAAAACGCTTTAAAGTAGACGGTTGAAATTTGGTATACGACCTTTATACCAAAATTAGTTGATTTATATAAAATTATGAATAAATTCTGATATGATGCAATTCCTCTGCCCGAATATCAGTTAACACGATAATTTCAAAACGAAGAGAGCTAGATAGATAAAATTCGGTATACAGATTTAGCATCTATAATGTAGATAACTATCCAGTTTTGTGCCATATCCAATAAGGGGCTGATTGTCTGTTAGTCTGTACTTTCAGAAGCATGTAAACGCGATAACTTAAAAGTGCGATGAATTAAATATATCAAATTTTGTACTGATTTTTTTGATTACAAATGTAGTTTTGTGTCAAATTTTGATTTCAATCGATTGAGAAAAAACGCGTCCAAAACAGAAATTCGGTTTTTGGATACTATTAATGTATGTCAGAGAATAATTGCTAAAAAGCTCGCCAAGCACGACACGATAGATTCAGAAAAAAAAAAAAATGCTAAATCCACGCCAAAAGTTAATATTTCGTAACTATTGTACGCCAATGCCATGTAAGGTGATCTCAGAAATGACACATTTATGAGAAAGATTGCAAGAAAGTTTTCGGAAGTCCACTCCCTTGGGTTTTGTTATTTAAAATGAGTGAAAAAGTGAAGTTAATTTAATCTGTCTGCTTCAAATTACTCTGAGTACAAAATAAATAATGCATATACTTCGAAATAAAAGAGAATAGGAAAATTCTATTTCGGAGTTGATATCCTAATGAAACCATTTTTTAAATCTAGATTTTAACATTGGCAAAAAGCCCATGCTCAATAGTTTTGATGGATGACTTTGAATTTCATCAAAACATTAAAAACATTTTTTCGAATTGTGTGTTAACTTATATTTTTAAAAAAATATTAAAAACAAAATAAAAAATGTGTAGGAAGATATTGATATTAAAAAGGTCATTTTTTTCGTTTCAAGATAATGTGAAAGTCATTTTTGTGACAAAATAATTTGGAAGGCATGGTCTAAGTCAACGCGATTTTCGCATTTGATTTAAATTTCCGTTTGACGACTATTTATTTCTTTTGCGTCTTCTTTTCTCTGATTAAATGGAGTTTTTTACTAACTCGGATTGTACTCTCCGAAGCATTTCTAATAATATTTTGCAATTACTTTAGTTAGCGAAGTGTTCAATTATATACAGCTGTATAAATATTTGAATGCTCAATAAAGCAAGCAGAAATATTTGTATAGCAATTTGTTTACATTTGACTGTTGTCATTCAACAAGAAATAAGATTTTTTTGCAGCGTACGTTAACGTTTTATACATATATTTTATCATATATTTTATTAACGTTTTATTATATATACTATTATAACGTTTTATTATATATTTTTATACCTTTTCATAAGTAAATATAGGTTGATTTAAGTTAGACTCCGATATTGCTGAATATAATTTATTTCGATTGTTACATGTAGATGTTAATACCTTGTGATCATTGTACATTCATGTCCATAAATTAAGGATGATGCAAATTCAGGAAAAGAAAGAATCAGAAGCAAAACAAATGTGACTTATTTGTAAAGCCTATTTATTAAACAAGAGGTAAAGAGCAAAGAAAATGCTATATGTTTGATATCATTAATAAAAATTGCGATATTTTGCTCCCTGGAACAAATTACAAAAAAAAAAAACTATTTACGAAAACCAATATTACATGGTTTGTATGATGGTTAATAGATAGTATGTCTCCCAGATGATGCAACGATGCAATACAGTCCGTACAACACCTAGGCATGCTGAGTATCAAATTATCGATATGATCTTGGGGAATATTAAGTTCCGGTAGACATGTAGGAAGTGGTTGATGGGCTGCAATTCGTCGGCCAAGCATGTACCACACATGCTCTACTGGATTCAAGTCCGATGAGAATGCTGGCCAGTCCATACAAGTAATATCCTCCGATCGAAGACATTCGTTTACGATGTTTGCACGGTGAGGACGGGCATTGTCATCCATAAACACGAATTCTGCACCTATGGCGCCCCGAAACAAACATACATGTTGTTCCAGAATGACGTCCCGATAGATTTGGCCTGTCATGGTTCCAATTTGAGCATGCAAGTCAGTTCTGGAACCCAGAATAATTCCTCCCTAAACGAGCAATCCTCCATCACCGTAACGGTGTCGTTCAATGATGTTCTGTTGGTGGTAGCGGGTACCTGGCGCTCTCCATATGAAAATCCAGTGAGAATCAGACTGCAAGCTAAACCTGGACTCGTCGGAAAACATCACACAAGCCCACTGTTCCGGTGTCCACAATGCATGCTCTCTACTCCAAGCTAACCGTAGGCGACAGTGAGTTGCTGTAAGTGGAACACATCTGACAAGCCTACGAGCATATAGACCAATCTGCCCTAAGAGCCTGTACATGGTCTGCCTTGAAACTGTGGTACTAGTGGCTGAAGAGAGCTGACGGGACAGGTCTGATGCTGTGCTCCGTTTTGTTTCTTTTGGCAGTAACTGCCAAATACTGGTCCTCATTCGGCATTGTAATTCGGAGGCGACCTGTGTTGTAACTTCTACCCACATTACCATCATCTTGGAATCGTTGCCAGTCTGAAGATGACTCTCTGGGCGATTCCGAATTCCTCGGATACTTTCAGCAGGGTACGCCCACATTCCAGACGGCCGATAATTCTACCCCGTAAAAAATCACACAAATGCTTCCTTTGTGTCATAACTATGTGGTTATTGCACTGAAAGGCTTATAAAGCGCTTACGAACAATTTTACTTCTTTGCCTGTCTTCCTTATACATCACTCTCGTCATCCTCACCTACTATCGGTGTCATCTGGTGGCTTTCTGCAATTTGCATATGATTTTTGAAGATGTGTGTAGTCATTTTACGGGTGATATATGTATTATAGAGTTCGAGTTCCGCATGACTCTGAATTATCCTTAATTTATGAACATGGGTGTATTAGAGTTAAAGTTTTCTTTCTGGCAATTTACGTATCTTCTTTTTTTTTTACCATTTTTTCTCTTTTGGGACATCTTATTGATAAAACAGAAAATCAAAGTTTCGCTGGTGATTTTCTCTTTTATAATTAATAATAACTGCTTACATCTGTAAGTAAATAGGAAGATGGTAGTTATTCTGTATGCATATATTTGGGCATTATCAGTTATGGCAGTAAATGTTTGTAAAATGTCGTTTCTAACTTCTCTGAAATACTTGTAACAAATACGACTCTTCCTGCTACTCTCCGCAGAATTTATGATGCTCGTCCTTCTTGTGTTCTTCCCTTTTCTGAGAGAGTGAAAAGCACACTTCAAAATTTGGATTTGCAGTTTCCTGAAATCCAGACTGTTGATTTCCAAACTTTTCCACCTTGGGATATTCCCAATTTTTCTTTTTTAAATTCTTTTAGCGGTTTCATAAAAAATACAACTGCTCCAGTGATTTTTCAAAAAAAATTGTGTGCTCATCTCTATCAGTATCCTTCTTTTGTGCCTCTCTTCACTGATGGTTGAAAGGTAATCGAGCATGTTGGTTGTGGAATTGTTTTTGATTCCGACATAAACAGTTTCCGTCTGAATATATCCTTTTCAGTTTTGTCAGCCGAATTAGTTGCAATTTCTCATGCTCTGATGAATATCTCCTCCTCACTCGAGAGACAGTTTTGTATATATACAGATAGCATGAGTTCTTTGGAAATCCTCTCTCAATTTAATCCTCATACACATCCAGTTGTAGTAGAAATCTTGGGACTTTTGAAAACTCTTCAAAATAGAGGTTTTAATATTTTATTTTGCTGGATTTCCAGTCATATGGGAATTGCTGGCAATGAGCAGACGGATCATGCTGCAAAAACTGCATCTTTTCTCTTACATCACAGAATACCATACAGTGATGTAAAGAAATTTATTGCTAATGGGATATTTACTCTGTGGCAAGAGACATGGAATATGCAGGCACAGAATAAATTGCATTCTATTAAAACTGTTATTGACACATGGCCAGTTTTACCAATGCGTAGGGCTGACGTAAAATTATCTCGCCTACGTATTGGACATACTCGGATTACCCACAAACAACTACTTTTCGGAGAAAGGGCACCTGTGTGCTCCTCATGCCACATTGAATTGACAATTGGTCATATTTTGATTGAATGCTCAACTTTTAAATCTCATCGCCACCATTTTTTTCATCCACCAAATGTTACTCTCCCAGAATTGCTGGGAGAGAATTATCATCCAAACATTTTTAAATTTTTAATTGCTATACACCTTTTACCATATATTTAACTTCAACAATTTCCATTTTAATTATAATTTCAAAACAAAGATATCATATTTCGTCTTAATCTGTTTTAACTATTTTATATTAGTTTACACATAAGCATACTTAATTTCAAACATCAGCAATGCTCTACTTTTTACCATACGGAGGGCACAATTTGACCAGGAATGGTCCTTGGGCCACAAAAACCCAAATTAACCAACCAACCAACCTGAAATGCTACCTTCTAATAATAATCACGATTATCGCTCTTTGAATGTAATAGGTCTTAACTTATAGCAACTTAGGGGCAATTTAATGAAATTTCCGTGGCCCTTGTCTGTGTGGAATTCAATACCAGCTTGCTGAAATCACCCATTAGATGAATGCTCATAAATTCTGTCCAGTTTTATTAAAAAAATTCAGAATTCGGGGACTTTTACCCTGAGTTTTCTCATATACTTCCACATGAAAAGCATAAATTCAGTTTGTGTAGAAATTATTTTGAGATGGATGGATGAGAAGTGGGAGTAAAATAATTAAGTTGTTCTGGAATTTTAATTCAAAAATAAGAGCGGTAGATTTTTTCTTTCTTTATTTATTTTGGACGTGTATGCATAAGAATGAATATGAATACATTGTCTCATTCTACTTTTTTGGTGGTGTAAGCTAATGTTTTGTTTTTAATCATGCGTTAATCTTTGTGTGTTTTGATACTCTAAGACTTAACATTGTAACATTGTTTCGGTATTACTAATTTTAAAATTCTCACTTTGTAATTTTAATCTAAAAAAAAAGTTAGCTTATTCTTTATATACCCTTTATAATTATTATATTCTTCATTATCCTTTTCTATTTTAGGAAAAATTATCGTTTAATTTTTTTTAACTGAATAGCTTAAAAAAAGGGGGGGACGGTCTATAGCTATCACAGTTCAGTCTTCTTTATCATTAAAAAAAGAAATTTTGCTTTCAACTACAATTGTTAGGCATTTTTTGGCTTATTTTTTAAAAATTAATTTGTGTCTTATTTTCTTTATTTTATTTTTTATACATAATTTCATCTCTTCTGACATTTTAACCCAAGCCAATACTTTATAAATTTTTATCATTTTTTGTATTGTGTATTTTAAAATATTCTGACAAAAGACTAAGCATAAAACTATTGTAAACTTGTTTTGAAATGTTTTATATTTTTTGAATAAACTTTATAGTATCTACTTTTAATCGCAGGAATCTAAATTGAGTGTGAATGCAAAAAAATTTAAAATAAAAGAAGGCGTCAACGTAAAGCGCAGACGCTTCTTACTAAAATTATTTTTTATTTTATTATTATTAATTTAACCAGGCTGGATAGTCATAAGTGTATTTAATATCACAAATGAGCAATTTTTTTGCTGCCGAAATTTTTGACCGATCTATTTTCAAGGATGTTCTGTGTTCAGTAAGAAAAATACGTGTCAAGATGTATTTTTCTTTTGTATGCTGCTGTAGATATTTTAACATATGATTTTAATGAAAAACTTTATTTTTAAATACCTTATTATTATTATTATTACTTCACCTTTCAATACATGTTTCATCATTTTCCTGCTAATTTCATTTCTTTTTCATAACTTTCCATTTTAATGGTGTATTGTGAATTGAGTCTACCTGAAATCGTTAGAATGAATCGTTAAAAGATAATTTCCATTAAAAAAGCAAATAATAAATGACCCATTAACCCTCTTTCCTCATCCATAGTTCTCTTGAGTTCCTATATTTAGAAAATAAGTTATAGTTCTTCACACATCCACCAGGTGGTCAGATCAATATGTGATGCCACTATCGATCGACCAAATTCGGCCTATGACGTACTAAAAAGAATTCTCCATGTTGTGTTGCGAATGCACGCTAACTTATTAAGCTATCCATACAGTCTGTTAATTACTGTATTGAGACTTGACTGCCATGTATCCTTTTGCTGTTAAATCATGTGTATATATCTGATTTAGTGACGTACATTGATTGGCAAGTAAATAGTAGTTCTGCAGAACTGCAAGCTATTACTTAGATTGACCATTCCTACTACATATTTCCTTATGTTTTGAATAGCTCTTCTGTTAGTTAATTGTATTAGTATGTGTTATTGAAAAGATAACATCATCCGTATCTAGTTTTTTTTCCCCTTCTTTATAATATTGAAACATGTGATTAATTGTTTCAATTTAATTTCGATTTGCTATGTAGACAGTTGGCTGATATATGTTCAAGTGAGCTCCTTTTTTCCTTCTCTCTTTTTTTTTAAATCTGCGTAGTTCCATGTGGTGCTTAGTCATCATGTATAGGACATTTTTAAGAACAATATTCCCTGTATTTAAATTTTAACGAGCATCTTTAAAAAATTTATCATCATTTTCGTAAAGTATATATTTACCTTAAAGAGAGTATCTTTTAATTGGAATTATTTTTATCCATATGCGGTTGTATACTCTTTCTATTGCGTTTAAATCGGAGTCTTTTTACATTTATTTCATCGAAGGTACATTTTAATATTGTTTATTAAGAAAATGACTAATTTTCTGCCAAAATATTTGCATTATTCTATCATTTACATATTCAAATTGAATAACCTTAGTTGTATATTTAGATGAGCGCAAAATATATTTTGTTTATTCAATGTGTTAATCTCATTTTTTTCTTTGATAATATATAAATGTATATTAATGAATATGTCATATTTCATTTTAACTCATTTTATACAGCTAGTTTTCAATTGGCTTGAATCCCTGTTACCTTATTGGCTGTTACATTATACATGATATCTCATTTGTTCTCAAATACAGAAAGAAATGAATTCAATTTCTAATATATTATGACACTATGTTTGAGTTGTGTGTGTGTGATATTTTGTATTGAATTTAATAATTTGAATATTTTATGAATGAAATATTTTATGTAAAATACTCTAAATATACTCTTGAAATATTTTATGTAAAATACTAATTTCGAACTTTATTAAATTATTTTCATCCTTTCCCTTTTCCATAAACTGTCTTTTTTTTTTTTTACTTTGATGTTCCGAGTTAAAATAAAATTATAATAAATTTATTTTTAAAGTATTACCTGTGATAGATATTCTTTGAGCTAACTAATTGTAAGCTGTATCGCATTGTAAACCATATATTAAAGACTTCAACATTTTATTTGAGATTTATTTTTCTTGTGCGAAAAACTTATATTTTGTAGGTTTTAAAAAATAAATAACCTATTTTGCGTTTTTTTTTTTCTTTTCTTTTTGTTACTTTTTTTAGGCTTTTTAAAAATTAATATTATCATATTTTTTTTTTTTTTTTTGTACTGGTCGCAAATTACTCTTTGTTGTACTTTTATGTCAAAAACAAAAATTCATTTAAAACAGCTTGAAAAAAAAATCATTTTTTATGTGTATGAAGCAAATTTGTTTATATAAAAAATAAATGTGACATAATAATGTAAATTTGTATGTGGAACTCGAGTCTAAAAATATCTCCTTAACTGAAATCTTGTGTAGTGCATTTTCGGCATGGCTAAAGATACCATTTATCTATGCAATTTTCGTGTTTCTGTTGATGGTGAATGGCTATGTTTAAGAGAACTAACTGATGTTCAGTTTGATGCGAACCAACTAACTTCTCCCGTGCAGAAAACTTATGAAGTTAAAGAAGGTTTGCTTACTATTTCATGGATCATTTTTTTAATAACGATTATATGCATTTACTGTATTTTAGTCTTTCCTATGAAAAAATGTGCTAAATCCTTTTTCATCTGCTATTTGAATAATTTTTTGATATATTACTCATTGGCAAATGGGTAATTAGTATTTATTCAAGGACCATCTTAATCATTTTTATTTTAATTTTGATATCTGCTTGTTTTTCATTGATATTACCTTACAGTATTAGCTATTTATCTAATTTCTATTATAATATTAGCTATTTATTGTTTCAAGACATTAGAACTGCTATATTTTTGTTTGGCAATGCCAATTGCCGAGCCTTGTAAGTAGGAAAATGTCTACGCATGTTTCTGTTAAAATTATTCTTATATAGAAAATGTATTTTATCTGTATGTGATTCTGAAGAATCCTTATTTCTGTCAGAAGTATTGACAATAATACACAGATTTTTTTTTCAAAATGAAGAATTCACTGCATATTTACTTCCTAACATAAATAAGTGGATTTCTTTTAGAAATGGAAAAGTAAGTTAGTTGACATTTCTTTGGAAAGTATTTTCGGATTAATCATAATTGTGTCATAATAAAGATTTTTCATTCTAAAATAAAACAATATTAAGAAATTATATAAATATTTACTATATTAAGAAATTTTAATTCTTACTTCTTTTCACATTGCAAAGCAACTGATTCTTTAAGAGCATATGCATTTGGAAGGATTTTTTTTTTCTTTCTGATTATTACTGTAATTTTAAGAAAGCGATAAAAGTCTAAAAAAGAATTTGTGTGGGTTATTAATAATTACAGTCCAAAGAAAGTGCTGTTGTTTTCAACCGCTTCTTTGTTTTAGAATAGTAATACTTGACAACCTACTAGCCAACCTCTTATCAAAATTTATGTGGAATGCATGTGGAATTATATCACCTTTTTATGCTTTTTATATAGCTTATTATTATGCTTATATATTAATATCAGTAAAAATGTTTAACAAATGAAACCCATCAAAAAATTAAATTATTTCGTGCTTGGGCGAATTTTGAATGTTTGCTTAATGATAGGAATGATTGTTTAAACTACTAAGTATTCATATTGTATTATTACAGTTTTAATAACACTGATTGGGATAATTATAAGTTTCTAAGATTTCTGAAATTGTGAATATTATATTTTCTGTACTACTAGGCTTCTTTTAAATTGATTTGTTGATATTTGTGATTCATTTTCTTTTTTTTTTTACAGTCATATATCTTTACGAAATATTTTATATAAAAACTCTTATCTCATATTTTAAAGCACCGGTACTTTTTGATCACCACGATTATTTTAGATATTAACCTCGTTAATTGTATAGTGGAAATTTGTTAAGAATTTATTGGTAAAATAATTTATTACTAGCAAAATTTAAACTATTCTCTAATTTAAGATTTAATTTTAAGATATTGCAGTCCAAAAATAATCAACTCTGGATTTACCCTAAACATAGTAGCTGTAGAAATTATTTTGATGGAGTTACAAAAATTTTATATGTCTCAATAAAAATTCACAGTTTACAGTGCTGTAATTTTGATTTTTAATTAAAGTTTCCATTAAAAAAATTGCAAGCTGCCGTTTACCAGAGAATCACTCATTGCCAATAAAAGTTTATCGTTTATAAGGAGTTAAGTTATTAAAATATATACTGATCAAAATATAAATGTTTTTTTTACAAAGTTTAGCTTGTAAATTTTAAAAGGTTATAAATTTATCTTAGAACATTTCATGCAAATTATACATTGTTTCTTAGATATACAATCACATAAGAAAACATATTCAGGGTGATTATTAATGAATATCCCAAAAGAAAGCAAAGCAAAGCATAACCTTGTTATTCATCAGAAATGACAAATAGTAATTGAAATTTAAATTCAACACAATGATAAGTGCTCATTATAAGTACAACAAAAGCTGTGCTCCGTTTTGTTTTCATTTAATAGACACACACAATTAGAATATTCATTTATAATCATCCTGTACTATGACATTTTTTTTCTTGTTGAAAATTTTAAATTATTTTACTTAGCTTAATAAAAATGTGCTACTTCCTTTATTCTTATTAATTGTTTAATTTTCTTTTCAGAAAAAGATCCTGTAGCCATAGAACGTTCAAATCTTTTGAATGTGATTAAATTAGTTGTCAAAGAGCTCATTGAATCCTCCCTTAAGTACGGTAGACAACTCGACTCAGATCATGTTCCTCTGCAACATTTTTTTATTCTTATGGAACATGCTATGAGACATGGTCTGAAACGTAAGTTATTCTTATCTTTTTCTTGCCACTGTTCCAAATTTTACTCTATTCAAATATTTCCATATTATTACGATACTAATTTTAATTTTATTAATATTATTATTATTAAAATAATAATTTGATTAGTTCTATTTTATTCTTCGTCTGCACTCTTCAATTTCTGCATACAATAATATTAAAATATCGTCTGTTCTTCGAACTTATTTTATTTAGTTCAAATATAAAACTTATGAAACATTCATTTTATTTTTAAAATGTTTTGGCAGCAAAATATATTTTCAGTGATCATAAATGTAGTAGTTTTCTTAAGGCTTTGAATCATCCAAGATTTCTATTGCTGTAGAATGTATCAAATCAATTAAATAATTAAATTATATATATATATATATATATATATATATATATTAAAGTTTTGTTTGCCTATGAAAGTAACTTGCTGATTTATTGAAATTATTTTTGAAATAATAAAAAAGTTTAGTTATAATTTTCACTTTTTCATTAAAATTAATTTCTGTTAATTTCTTAATTATGTATTAATATTTTTATTTCATTTTTACAGCTTAAATATGTTATTCATTTAAAGGCAGTAGTTAATCTAATCTAATGTAATGTATCCATGATTAGTTACTTCAAATTATTTATTCATATTCTAAAATATACATTGGTTTAAATTAGTTAATACAAAATGTTTGCAAAACCTTTTACCAAATTTTTATTTATTATAGTTAGTAAATTAATGTAGTTAATTAACTGATATCAACTTGCATGTTGAATGAAATTTTTATTTTAATTACAAGTAACCCTTAAGTAAATATTTGTTATAAAATGAATGTCTTTTTTAAAGATTTAATTTTACATTAAATTCCCTTTCAGTATTCATTTCTGTTTTAATATAGAGCTTCTAAGAGTAACTAAGTGCTTATTAAATTTATACAATTTTTTAAAATTTGAGTCATCAGAAAAAATATTTTTTACAAATTTTTGTCATTTTTCATTTAAAACCAATTTCTTTTAAAATATGGTTTGTTTTGGATATGAATTATAGCTAAGAAAGGTCTTCTGGGTCCTAAAAAAGAATTATGGAATGTAATGGAAGCTGTAGAAAAATACATGCCTGAAGCTTCAGATATTACCTCAAGTGTCAGGGAATTGCCATCTGTAAAGTAGGTTTTTTTTTTAAATTTCTATTATTAAGTGATAGAAAATTATATACTTTGAATATTTCCACATCGTACTTTTAACAGCATAATTCAAATGGGAATTTAAACAAAATATTACCTTCAGTGTTGATTAGTGTGCCGTAGAATTATTTTAAATGTTTAAAACAATATGATTACTGTAATTTATATTCAAAGACAATAGTTCTTCAAACAAATTCTAGTTATTATTTTACGAATACTAGATTATTTATTGAAAACTGCCTAAATCTGTTTGTTTTTCCATGCCAAACTGAAGACTAAAACAAATCATTAGCTTGCAAATATGTGGCTTAACACATTCCCAGAAGTTTTTAAATATGGCTAGAACTAACAATGTTATATTTTTATCTTCTGGGTTAAAGTGATTTTTCCTTCAAAATATTTACAGAATAATATCCTAGTGGGTATAACAATTTAAAAATTACATTTTTTTTATTGATGTGTGTAGCTGTCATTTGTATTTAAGGTTTAGTTTAGTCATATGTATGCAAATGGTTATAACCATTCTGTTCATGAATGTGCTAAGATGTTTTCTGCAATGTTATGTGAAAACATCTATATTTCAAACTGTAATTAGCTCCTTGTTACAAAATTATTTCTTTTGTTATCTCCATATTTCCAAAAATTATTACCTTTTAATGTATAATGAGTAAATTAATATATTTTTGGGTAATAATTTACTAAGTTTTGTTTATAATTATTTTTTCAGTGTCTTCATTCTATATTATAATTTTTTTAATTCATAAAACAGTATTTTCTAATACTTTTATATATTTTTAGAACTCATTTAGGTAGAGCAAGAGCATGGCTTAGGTTAGCATTAATGCAAAAAAAATTAGCTGATTATTTCAGAATGCTAATTGATGGAAAAGATGAAATTCTAAGGTAATTTTAAATTTATTTATTATATTCTATTATTAATCTGCTATTTAACAATTAATTATTTTTTCATGTTTTGTTTGTTATTCTTATAATAAAAGAAATAATTAAAGATTTTAAAATGTATTTTTACAAAAGCTTCAATATTTTTAAATTATCTTTTTAGTGAATTTTATGAAAGAGATGCTCTTATGATGTCTGAAGAAGCAATTGTTGTGGGTGGTCTTTTAGTTGGATTGAATGTTATAGATTGTAATTTATGTGTTAAGGAGGAAGATTTGGATTATCAAGTAAGTATATTAATATATTCAGAAGAAAAAATTAGCTATATTTAGAGTGAACCAAAATAAATATTTTGTGTTACAAAATATGTATATGGAAAGAGCAGATTTAGACACTAGTAAATATCTCAATTACCAGGACCCCATTTATAAAGACTGCTGGATGGTCAAAGCTTTTTATCCCCTGTAAATATAAAAGGTGCCAAGTTTTGTTTTTGTGTGAGGGTGTTTGAAAAACACTTTCTTCAGTACCTTCACTGACACTCAACAGGAACTCTTCCTCACATTGTCTGTTAATGCTGGAATCATTAGAAATATGTCTTGCATCTTTCAAAATGTGAAATCTGTGGATTATAAAATCTGATTCTGTAAATAATAAAATATTAGTGTTGCAATACATTATTAAAATTATTAGAAAATAAATTAAAGTAAATTACTTATTTGATTTACTTGTTTATAATATTACAAATTTACCCATTTATAATTTTACTTGTTTTGTAAACTTACTTTTAATTACTTGCTTATAATATATAGGATTAATAATCTATTTACCTAGTTAAATTCTTGTTGGAAGGTTTGTAATATTTTAATTTTTAATATTTATATGTTTGTTGTTTATTATTTCCTTGTAATCCATTATAATAATTATGATTAATTTTAAGAATTCTACTGCTTTCATTACTTTTTCTTTGATTTACATGTTAAAAATCTGTTTGTACAAAGTTACTAAAATAATGAAATAAATCATTAATTTGTTAATTATCAAACATAGGTTAGTATATGAAATCTAATCAGCTATTAAAAGATATCCCTAATATTGTGCACTGCCTATAGCCATAAATGTCTAACTCTGCCAACAGTTGTTATTGTGCAACTATGATGTTAAGCATGTTTGTGTTTGTAGTCACTCTTTTTATTATCTACTGAAAATACTCATTAAACAGATTGATAAATTTCATTTGGTGTCTTCCTTTTTACTTTGCTTATTTTTTTATAACTAGTTTCTTATACTTAACTTTCCAGACATATATTCTATTATCATAAATGCAAGTTTTCTCTACCTCGTTTAAAATGTTTCTTAATATTTTCTTATTGCCTTGTATTTACATAGTTAGTCATTTTCAATATATAAAAATATGATGTACTGATTGCAATTTTTATGTCTATAGCAAGGTGTCATTGATTTCAGTCTATATTTAAGAGAACCAAATGGCGAAGTTCAGCCTGTTGAAGGGTAACTATAAATTAATTTCTTTCACAATAATTTGAAAAGGTTTTGTTTAGTTTATACAAAACATTTTTTCCTCCTGTAATTTGTCTTGCAATAAAACTTTCAGCATTTATTTAAACAACAATATGCTAGCTTAAGGAATATTTTTTATATTTTATTTATGATTGTTAGAAATGCACACTTCTTCATGGTTCATTTACTCAATTTATAATCTAATAGAAGAATGATATTACAATTTCTTTTCACTTTTGCTTTGAATGTTTTAAAATTGATATGGGCATTTTGCTTTTGTCTTGTCTTTTAAAGAAAGAAAAGACAATATTTTTATTATAACGTGGGAACCTTTTTTAACATGGACACCTTTTTAAAATGTTGATGAATTTCATTATCTATCTTAAAATCACTTTAGAAAAACAAAAATTATTTGTTATGTTTAAAGTTTTTAATCCATTTATTTAGAAAAAAAAATGTTTTATCTTTTTTTAATAATATTATACTGGTGCTCATTATTTTGATGTTATCCTTTTGTGAATTGCAGTGTAGAAACTAGCAACTTCACTGCAGTCTTAGATCAGAAGAATTACATTGAAGAGCTGAATCGTCATCTCAAGTAATTTCTCTCTACTATTTAAAGTATTGGTCTATGTTGTTTATTTTATAACAATTTAATTTAATTGAAACAAGCTAATCTTTAAAATTTTGAATTATTTTCAACCTTTTTTTTTTTTTTTTTCTCATTGCACCCTGTTTGAAATTTTTATTATTGTGGAATATTCTGCAGTATTTCACTGTGCTATCAATAAAATAAGTGAACTGCTGTTACAAATTATTTATGATTTAAAAAAGTATTTGCTGTCTGAATAGATGTTTCTGACCATCGGTTTGGTGCTAAAGTGAAAACTAATATTTCTTAATTGGAAAATTATTAAAAATTTCAATGGGAAAGATTTAAACTTCTGCAAATTACTATTCAGTTTTATTTATTCTTTTTAGAATATAATTGTATTATTAAAATAGTATGGAAAAGTTATCTCTATTATTAATATGGCATTTAAATATATATAGATGTGAACTGTTTGAAAAAAAGGACAGAATTGCTATACAGTAGATTTATTATCAGTCATGTACTTTAATAAGTGATCTTTCTGCCTCTTGGAGCACAAAAATGTGTATTTTCATGTGCTTGGAATTGCTTTGTTTAAAAAAAAGTATGCAGAGTATATTTAATCTATTGATACAAAAAAAAATACAAAATTGTTAGTTTATTTAAGATTTTGTACATTTTTTTTTATCTGAATTAAGATTCAAATGATATTCATTGCACCATGAAATTAAAAAACTGAAATAAATAAATTTCTTGGATTTCACTATTTAAATTTTATTCTGTTTATTCTTAGTGAAGTTTCCTGTATTTATTTATGCATAATAGGGAAATTTGTTATTTATTACTAAACTATTAACATATTTTTTTGGAAAAAAAAAACTTGTTTGCTGAAAATGAAATACAAAATAGTTCCTCTATCTTTTATTTACATTTTTATTAGTGAAGTTTCCTGTATTTATTTATGCATAATAGGGCAATTAGTTATTTATTACTAAACTATTATACTTTTTTTGAAAAAAAAATGAACTTGTTTGCTGAAAATGAAATACAAAATAGTTCCTCTATCTTTTATTCACGTTTTTATTTATTGCGTATTTTTTGCAATTAAATATTGAAAAACTTTAAATTAATAATATAACAAATTTATGAATTAGAAATAAAAAAATTAATCTGTTTAATTTCTTCCTTTATATGTTGACTGTTATAGCTAGTATTAAGTAAATTAAATTGTTGGTCTTAAATAGTTGCATTTTTATTCAATGCTTTGCTTCTCATATATAATTTTTTTTATTAAAAATAAAACAAAAAAATGAATTAATAAATTGTTGATTTCTTATTATTATCTTTTATGTTTTTAAGAATTTAAATGATGAAAATTTTCATTTTCTTTTTATGAAGGAATTATTTCTTTTACATTTTATGCATTTTATAATGCATTCTATTGATGTATGAGAAAAGTCTAATTTTTCTAAATTTGTCTGTTACAGTGCTACTGTAACAGATTTACAACAAAAAGTTGAGCAGCTACAAACCATGAATGCATTAATGAAAGAAGATTTGGCCATATCAAAAAATCAGATTATTACACTTCAGGATGAAAATGCACAGTTAAGAAAAATCTGTGATAAATTGACAAAAGAGAACAAAAAGAGGCTTGATGTAAGTATGAAAATATTTTAAATAAAAAGCATAACTATTAGAATTTTTAGCTTCTGAATTAATATTTTAAATATGACCAATTTTATTAATTAAAGGAAATTAAGGCTGATATGATGACTGAAAGAGAAACTTATCAAACAACTCAAGTTGGCCTTGATTCCATGTACACAGATATCAGAAATTCACTGCAAGAAGAAATAGCTAAGAGAAAAGCAAGTGAATTTAAGTGTTTCTTTGCTTTCATATATTTTTAAAAATATCTGTGTTTTTTTTTATTTTGATTTTTTTTATAATTATATATGTGTGTTTGTGTGTGTGTATTTTTTCCCCCTTATCACTAAGAGCACTGTTGACTGTATATGCTGATTTAATAATTTTACCTTCATTCCATATGATAGTGTTAAAGTACTGCATAGTGTCTTTTTATATTTTTTATTTTTTTCTGTGTTTTTACATTTTTGTCTGGTTTCTGTTCATTCTGATTTTTTAATATTTTTATTTGCATTATCTTAATTTCCTTGAATGACAATCATGTAATGCGCTACACATTATGCATATTTTGTCATATTTTAAAATCTCAATCTGCTTCAGTGGTCCTCTCACAATAAATACTCACACTAATTTCATAATTCTGCAAATTAACATGTTTTTATGTTATTGAGTTTAATTATGTTTCAGTTTTCTTCTGCTTCAATTACATTTGATTTTTTACTTTTATTCTAAAAAAATTGTTTCTTAATTTAAATAACAGAAAGATCTGCAACTTTTCTATCAGTATAAAATATTCTTATTTGTTATTTGGCTTTATAGAAATAAATTAAATTAATGTTCAGAATATATTTTAAGACTATTCTTAATGAAATTCGTTAAATTGGCTTAAATGCTTCCTAATAAGTTTTGCAAGAATTTTCAGTTAAATGTTTTAATTTATGAACACAGGAACAGTGGAACAAAATAAGCAGCTTAAAATGTAAACCTCAGCCGTATGAGGTAAAACTTTACTTATTTTCAGGTTGGTAATACATGGAATGATCCAATGCTAACTTCTCTACAGGAGTTGGAAGTTGAATGTGAGCTTCAAAGGACATTACGGGATGAAGCAGAAGTTGCAATGAAGCTCCTTGAGAAAGATATACATGAAAAACAAGACACTATTTTATCCATGCGACGTCAGTTAGAAGACATTAAAGCTATCAATCTTCAACTTTATAATAAATTACAGGTAAATAAAATTACTGAGTGAAATCTTAATATGAAGCTGTATGTATTTTAATGCATTGTATTCAGTACATTTTTCTCAAATTTTAGATACTCTTGTATGAAAAAAAAATATTACTTAATCTAGGGTTTCTTAAATTTTATCATGACTCAAACTAGGGTATATATATATATATGATAATTTAAACTCTTAATTTCAATTTAATTAATTTCCAAAGTTTTATCTTAATTTAGCCCCTAATAACTTCATTCTAAAAGTATTCTCTTATTTCGTGATTCAATTCCACTTTCTCTACTTAAATAATTCAAGAGAAGCTTTATTCTCTTCTCACGTTCCATGTGAAGTGATAAAAACTGTCCAGTAAGCACATTCTGTTTAAAAGATCCCTGTGTTTCCTTTACTTGTGATTGACATGCATCAGAATCTTAATAATATATTAGCACTGTAAAAATATATTTTCCCTATCCATATCTCATGTTATATAAGACAAGGGATAATTTATTTATTTCTTCTTCCCCACTTCTACTTTTGATGCCCTGTGGCGGACGCATCTTTGCTTGTAAATTTGTAAATAATTATGCTTTCCCGATAGATTAAAAAGAATTTAAAAATGTAAAAAGTCATTTCACTGTCTTCAAAACTGCATCCTGCTTCACATAAAATAATGCTTATTCTATATATATATATATATATAATATATATCTAAATAATTAAATATATATATATATAATGTCTCCAAATGTTATCAAAGAATTTTTACTTTCAGGCACATTATTATTTGAGAGCAAGAATAATTATGAAATGACTGAAAAGATTCCATTAAGCTTTTCTAAATAATTATTTTTTATCAAACTTTTTCTTGGTCTTAATTTTAAAAATTTTAAGAAGCTCAGATGTAACTTTTTTTTTTTCATATTTAAAGCTAACATAATCCATTTATACGAAATCACTTTAATATATAACATATTATTAAATTTGAATCATAAATTTCTTTAATAAATTTTTTAATAAAATTTTTTAGGCCTGTGAGAAAGATTTGAAGATGAAAACAGATTATTCGACTGAGCTTGAATCAAAAATTGTAGAGCTGAACAAGTCTTTGCATGAACTGGAGGATAAGTACGAAGTTTTATGTAGAGCACAATCTAGTCTTGTCAGTGAGCCACAAAAGACTTTATTATGACGTTGAAAAACTAATATGTGCAATGCAAAGTAGAGTGGTTTTACTTTGCTTATTATCTATTTGCATCTTTTATTTTACTCGGTTTCTATGGGGATGACTTTGCATTAAAAAACATTTATCATATATTTTAAAAACATTTTATTTTATATAATGAGTTAGATTTTTAATTTTATTTTGTCTTCAAAATAATTTAACAGAAAACAAACCGTTTACTATTTTGTGATAAAGGGAGTATGATAAATAATATAGGATGTTTATATTTTATGGTTTATGTTGTAAATTAACCTTTTTTTTTATTTATTTAAATTTATTGATGAAGCAATTTAAAGGCGTTATCTAGTACCAAAAGAAAGGTAAATTGTTTAAGCATTCTCTCTGGGAATCAGTTTTTAATAGCATTTATTTATGCTATTCATTAAAGGCTTTTTATATTTTTTGGCTTCCTAAATAACTATAGAATAGATTAGCATGTAATTATAACAGCAACATTCAATTAGTTTGATATATATTATTTTACAATCATGTGCTTTTGATGTATATTTATTTATTCTAAGATTGATTGCAATATTACCATTTTATAGTTTCATAATTACATCTATGAAAAAACCATCTCACAAGTAATTCATTATTTGCTTTTGGCATATTTGATATAATTTTTTTCATTCCAAATAATAATTTTATGTTACATTTTGATGCATGTGAAATTCTTATGTTTAAACTCTTTTAAAATAGGCTCATATATTAATCCTTTTATTTAAATTTTTTATCATTAATGCATATAACAAAAATAAACTAACAAATTTTATCTTAATTTAAACTATGAAAAAATTTTCATTAACATAATATAAATTTATGAAAGTAAATTTTTGAACTCCTTTGAATGATTCTTAATTACTATATCACCTTGCTTGTGTATTCTCATCTTTACCATTTTCTTATTATTTACAAAACTTGTTATTCTTTAAAATATCTTACATTTTCTTATATTTTTCTTATTATTTTTATTGTTCCCATTTGAGTAATTTTAAGTGGTAATTAATGTGAATAGTTTCCCATGATTTGAATTTCCTTCTTGGTTTTCCATAATTATTCCTCTGGTTCCTTGAAAATTTTATAAACAGGGTAATTTTTTTTTAGTTTATCAATTTGCATTTAAGTAATTATAGTATAAGTACAACTCCATACAAATCATACATATTACTAGGTACATGTCATGGAAGAGTGAAGAATCTACATATTAGAAAATATTGATTTTCGATGGTTGCATTTATTTTTGTATTAAGTCTGTCTGTTTATTGTACTTTTTATTTTATTTCAGGAACTATTATTGTTCATTTCTAGCTTCAATTATTTTTATGTGTACATGTCTTCATGCAATATTTTTAATCAAATTTTTTAATTAGTTTTATTTTGTGTATTTAAATTTTTAAAATATTAAATCTGAAGGCTGATTTTTTTTCTCATGTTCCTAACTATTTTAATGATTGAGTCACAAAATGCACTTTTAATTTCTACACAGTTCTTTGCAGAAAATTATGAACTTTGTGATAATAAAAATACAATTTCAATTTTTTATCAATATTCTTTGAAGCTAGATTTTATTCTTTGTAAAGGAATTTTATTTTTTATTTAAACTTAACATGCATTTATTTACCTAAAGACAAATCTTAACAGTTTTTATAATAATAATGATGTGATTTTATGTCAGTATAAGTATAATATACCTTTATTGAAAACAAAAATATTTAATTAATAAAGGTTTGTAATTCCATAAGTACTTTATAGTTTATTTCAATATAAATTCATTTATAAAATAGATGCAAGTGCCTTTCTTTAATTGGACTCCTTTCTGAATCGGAAGGGATATTTGGAATATTCAGAATTATGCTTCAGTTAGATTTGACTAATTTGTAAACCTTTGTATTTAATTTTTAAATAAATTTTTAAATCCTTTAAAACTATATGTAGCAGAAATAATTCTGTTCATGAACAAAATTTGTATTTCAAAAAAATGGAGTGAATTTATTTTCTAAGTATTTGAATACATATAATAAGTAAAAGAAATGTTTAAATACCTTTTGCTGAAATTTATATTAATGTTTAGACACCAAACAGTTTTAACAGCTAATTTATCAGTTTTTATATGACTTTTTTTTATGTAAAATTAAGCATACTGCAAAATTGCAGTACATGATGTTCTTTGAATTTCTGTCTGAAAATTCTGCTTTAGTAAAGAATAACTAAGCTATTTTACATAATGATCTGAATAAAGTTTAATAAAGGGAATTTATCATATAAAAATTTCCACCATAATTTAACCCTTTTAGTTTTTATATATAAATATTTTGATTATTCAATTTAATTATTAAATTATTTATTAAATGTTAGGAAAATGACACTGTAATCTGAAACTGCACTTTGAAAAAGACCATTTGAAAAATTCCCATTGTGCAAAAAAGTAATGTCATGTGCCTCCTATTTATAACTTATGCAGTGGCATTAATAATTATTGAAATGGATGTGATATTTACTCTATTGCACTGTATGTTTTTTAGTTATCTCTAAGGTACTAATTTAACTGCAACAACTCTTATGTATAAAGGTGCACAAAAGGTACTACACAATTTTATGTTACAATTTTTCTCAAATATACATATTCACATGATTTTCAACAATCTTTTCAAATATCAAAGTATTTTGTTTGTGCATTATATTTCTTTTTAATAGTCAAGTTTTGTACACTGCAAATTTCTAAAAATCATTTATTTATATTTGAATTGTTTGCATTTATTGTATTAAATCTAGTTTATTTAAATTAATTATATTAAAATATTCTAACATAATTTTGATAGGTATAAAATGTAATTCTTTAATCAAAAAAAAAAGTGTACATTTCTTGCCAGTATTTAAAACACGGGTGAATTCTTGTCTTAACATTATTGATAATTTTCTAGTATGATGTGATTATTTATAATTAATATATAACGTATAGATAATGCTTCCATGCTTGATTTCAAAGTGAGATTTTTTATTTGTACTATGGGAAGCACTGTATTGCTTTTTCCTGAAAGTTTTTATGTTGGCGGAAAGGAAAGGGTGCTCATTTAGAAAATCCTATATTTTTTTCTGTATGGAACATCACATTTTGTAGAAACTGTATGATACATCTGTAAATTTGTTAATGCTATGTAATAATTTTGTAATATGCAATGAAATTTTACACTGTATGAACATTTTGCTTGTAATAAAATCTTGTTCCTGTATTATAATGTAATTTTATATTTCACACTATATCATTCACTAACCAAAAAAAATGATTACAATCAACCATTTAATATTAATTGATAATTGAATAAATAAAGAAATATTTCTTTTTTCCATATTTGTAAGTAAAGTATATTTTTTGATTTTTACATAATTATATTTTAATTTATATACAAGATTTTATTACAAAAACTTTGTTCATTACTGAAGATTAGAACATTTTTGAAATTATTTTTGTGCCAAACTATGGGTTTTATTATTTATTTTCATGAGTAACATTTACCTGTTCGGGGAATTTTTCCCCCCTTAATGCTGAATTCATTCATCAGCCTTCTAATACAAAAGTGAAATTGAGATTGAAAAAATAATCATCAGCAAATCACATTTTCTTCATTTTAAATTAATTCTACTATAATTTCAATTCTACTATTTGTTAAGTATTGAATGATAAATAAAATTAATTATTTATTTTTCTGCTCATAAAAAATTATTTACTGGAAAAATAATCTTTTTTGAAAGCTAATAATCAACTTTTAGTAATAAATAAAAATTTTAAATATTATAAAAACTAATATTTTTATTAAAACAGGACTTACTAAAAATGTTGAAAAATTGTTCATTATTTAAAAGCATTTCAAAATTGCTTCAAAGCTGATGGCATAAATAAACAAGATTATGAACTAAGTTCATATTTAGATATAGTTTATTTACTTCCCTTTTAGCAAGACTTATTGGTAATTACTCTCTGTTTCTCTTTCTTCTAATTTTTGAAAAAGGTATTGCAATTATTTCCTTTTTCTCAATCACTATATTGTATAATAATTTTTCATTGGATATTCTTGTTAATTGATTTTAAGTCAGTTCTTAAATATTTCTGGTGCAGAGAATAGAACAGATAGTACATGAACATTCGTAAAAAAAATTGACATTAATTTTTGAAAGGATATTTAAATATTGTTTTGAAATTTTAAAAAATTAGTTTGTTGCTTTACCAGTCAAAATCTAAAGTGAACAATTTTGTCAACAAATATTAAAAACTAAATTTTCTGTCCAAGCTTCAATATTTTAATATCTGTAGCATTTTAGCATTGGAAATTGCTCTAAAGCTAGTAAAATTATTTTCTCTGAAAAATGCTCATCATTACAGTAAAGTTCTTATCCTTTCTAAACTTTATTGTAGTTTTGTCTCAAATGATAAATACATTTTAATTTATAATAAATTTGTTTAACATTATTGAAAATATTTAACTCAAAGTTAAATAGATTTTAATTTTTTTAAAAAAAAATTAGCATATTAGGTGAATAAATGTAGATGTTAACATACTTTAAAAATAACTTTGAATGTAGCTACCACTGTTAAATATCTTTTATTGAGATTTTGTCTTAAAAGATAAATTAGCTTAATAAGTTTCATAAAGATATAGCTTAAAGAGTACCATGATTAAAATCCTAACAAACAGCAAATAAATTCATATAAATATCATGATAATATTTAACATTTCTAATTTCAGCCATAAAAATTATTCATTATTATTTTATTTCTCTATTTCCACATTTAAAGCAGTTTAGATTTTTTATATATTATAAAAAATGACTAGGTGTTAGTCAGCTATTGCCTTTGAAAAACCATTTTCATTTTTAAAGAATTATCTCATCATAATTTATTGAAAATTACTTCTTCATTAATTAAATGGCATTTTAAATTAAATTATTATTTTTAATTAATCATTAGCTAATATTATAAAAATATTAAGATTTTTTTTTAACCATCCAGAAATTAAGAAGTAATATCATTTGTTTAAACATATTGGTTTATGTTTAATTTAAATATTAAAACGGCAGTTCCTTTCCGCTCAACATTGATTTTCAGTTTTAGCATCCTGTATTGGTTAGGAGTGATTAATGAAGCTCAAAAGAAATTATTTTATTGCAGAAATTATTATTGTATTGTATAATTTTTATTAATGATACAGCTTCATATTTTTTTCTTTTTTTATATCTTATCCAGCTTTATTTTCTCTTTAGTGAATTTATTAAAATATATCATAAAATGGATATTATAGAAAGTAATCAGCTAATTTATTAATTTATATGAATTTTATATTATTTATTTTTGTAAGGTTTATATATATCTAAGAATTAGGTAACTAACATTTGATATCATATACTACTTTTTTTTAAAATTCAAAACCTGTATTTTCCTAATTTATCCTTGTCTGTGTGTCACATTATAAATGTACCTTAGTTTAAAATGTACTGGGTACATTTATTTTCCTGATTTGTTTTGATTTTCATTTGTAATCTTTTTAATGCAGTTTTGCTGTATTGGGTTAGTTTTCAGGAAATCTAAATTAATCTTATCTTATAGACATAAAATAATTAAGATTTTAAGAATTAAACCAATATATTATTGCTATGTAAATAAATTGTAAAACTGTACTAAATTTCCTTTCTTTAAATTTCATGTGAAACTGGATTTCTTAAATCGTGCAGAATATAGATTTTTTTTCAGACAAAGTATAATTTTTCTTGTGTTATTATTATACATTAATTCTTCAATGAAACTGGAAACAATAGTTACTATTTTGCTTGCAGATGCAATTATTAACAGGGATCAGTCATTTTGCAGGTATTCTTTTGTGCTTATATAATGAAATATCAAATGTCCTCTAGTATTAAGTTAAGCTCTTAAAAATTTAGTAAAATATTTGGCTGTTGTTTCATTAATTTATAAACTATGTATTAAAGAAATGTATTCAAGTATTAAATGTAATAACTGTCTTTTTCTAATGAATATATTCTTTCACTCTTGCTTATGAAAGTGTTAAAAATTCGAGTATTAAATTTGTTTAATTAGTAGAACCCCATCAACAATTTCATAAATAGTGAAAATACATGCAATTTCTTTTTCATACCTAAACTGAAAAATTTAAATTTTCAAACTGCCATCTCTTGTTTTACTTGGAACAATAATTTCTTTTTCTTGCCTTTTCATGAACCAGAAAAATATTTATCGGTTCTGTTAAATACTTTTAAAAAAATTTAGAAATTCTTTTATTTACACCTTTGAATTTTGATGAGCTTCAAATATAAAAGCTGATCATTCAAGAATTTCAAGGTTGATTATTTTATAATTTATCACTTCAAATATTCTTGTATTGAATTTTTTTATCATTATCTTTTATTATTGCATTTTTCTTCTGCACCAACCTTTAATTTCCTTCTTCAAATAAATAATTTCAATATTTCAAAAGTATTTTCCACAAAATATATTTTGAATGTGTAATTTAAAATATATAAAATATTTCAAACAAAGCATTTTTAGCAAACTTGTGTTTTGCAGATTATGATCTGCTTTTAGTGAACGCTTTCTATTTACTTCTTGCACCTAGTTAAAAGGTATCTAATTGAATCACATTTTTATATTTAAAAAATGTTTATTACATTCAATTTTCTGTCTAAGAATTATTCAAATATATGATTTTGGTGAAACTCTTATGCCAAAGTTTTCTAATATTTCTAATGCTTCTATTGAGATTTCATGAACAGTCTTACAGAAATTTAATTATTGAGTAATGTACATATGTACACATTTCTCAATATTTATTGGTATTATGAAAATAGTTTGATTTATGTGCAACATTTTGTTTATTAATTACATGTATTACAAAAGATAATAATGCACTAAAAATATTTTACAGAATACATCAATACTCTTACAATAATGTTTTGTGTATATATATATATTTAGCCATACTTTTCTTGTATATACCACACTTACGTTGGGTATTTTCTGGTAATTTGCATTGAAGCTGAAATATATATACTTTGTTTCAGTGTGTAAGAAAACATTTTTTAATTCAATTTTTGTTCTTTTTAATGTAGGAGTTATGACTTGGTGAATCTCAAAAGCAAAAATGAAGAATTAGTGAGAAAATTTGGAGCTCAATTAGCAGAAAAGGATCAATCAAGGTAAAGAAAATGACATTTTATTTATTTAACAAAGATAAAGATTTTTACAGAAAGTACATATTGAATATTCATGAGTTAAGGTTTCTTCCTTTTAATTTTTCAGAAAAATTATTTTAAATCTTTTTAAAAATTTTATGTAATTCAGCATTGAATCTGAAAACAAATAGGCTAATCTCTATATTTTAAAATACTTTGTATGCCTAAATGAATTTTTATTAATTTTTTTTCAGTAATTGGAAAGAACTACTAAATGTAATATAATCGCACATTTGTTTTGTTATATAAACTTTTGATAATATATTGATTTTTTCCACTTTTGTTTATTTTTGCCTAGTTAAAAAATAATAATGTATTCTATTGCATGCTTTTACTATCATGTTTTGTATATTTTATAGGTCAGTTTTGGAATCAGATCTGAAGATTGAAAGGGCTCAAAGAGCTTCATTGCAATCAACTGTTGATAATTACCAGAAACAAATAGCTTCACTCAAGGATACAATTAAAAAATCTCAGTTAGTGAACCAGGTGAGCATTATCATGAGCTGTCATTTCTGTAAGTTTGTATATTGAGTTAAAAATACATAGTAAGTTTTGTTGAATAATATTCAGTTTTACATTATTTTTAAATAACTTCTTAAGATATATTTATGCAACGCAAAGACAAACATATTTTTATCTAACACGTATGGTTAAATCAGTAGCAAAAATTAGTGTTTATAAAAAATGCAAGTAGAATTTTATGTGTAATTGAATATTATAAAATAATAAATATGCATTCATTTATTTGAAAGAACATGCATCACTAGTAGAATGGAAAAGTTTAACCTTCTTAATAAACTATTTTAATGGCTTTTTCTGGAAAATGTTAATTATAGAGTCAAAATTATATTTTAAAAAAGAAAATCAAACAAATCATCATTACATATAGCAAAGGTTTTACTAAATGTATTTAATCTCTTTTATGGTATTACATTTCTTAATGCAGTGAGATTTATGTCATAACTAACTAAAGATAGCTAAAGTGGCATTACCATGGTAATTCAGATAATTTCTAATTTGATATTAGGTAAGTCAGGTAGATTTATTGGCAAAAAAATAGACTTAACTACTTAGTCACTTCATTCATTTCGACTCTTTTCTATTAAAATTTAAGCAAATATCAAAAAGAATATACAGCATTGGAATGTTGTTTCTCTTTTGACATTAATAGGCTGTTCTATATACCATACTTTATTACACATCATTATTTGGATGCAAATTTTGATATATATTTATACTTTCCAGGAATATGAAAAATTAAAAGCTAGCTATGCAGATTTACAGAGGTTGCATTCCGAGCATGAAAGAACATTAGAAGAAATGGGAATTCAGTTAAAAGAGTAAGCAGTTTGTGCTTGAAAATAAAATTGTATTAATAATATAATGTATGTTAGAAGTGTCACTGTTAAAATTTGTTTCAGTATTGTTTATTATTTTTAAATAGTATTTATTTATTGTTGCATATTTTTACAAAGAGCCTTACATTTTTTTTTTTTTTGCCTATTATTTCTTTGAAAAAACTTGTTTTCTATTAAGAAAACTTATTTAAAAGAATTGAGACTTTTTAAACATAATATTTGAAATTCTAGACAATATCAATACTTTATTCTAGGGGGAGGGGGAAATGTCTTCCCTTTCTCTTGCCATTTTGAAAAGCCTATTTTATGAATTAAAGAACTTGAATGCATTGCTTCTAGTTTTTTGATAACTGACACATGTTGGTGACTTCCTGAAAATGAAGAAAATACAAAAAGCCTCAGTCTTTATTTGGTTTCAGAATCCTCTCTCCATTTCTTTCGAATTAGCTTAACTGGGATAAATTTTAAAATGGTCTCAAATTTTAATGCGATAGCTTTTCATTGTTGAGCATAATTGTATCATCCACACTTATTTGACCTCTTAATCTCTTCTATACCTTTAAATTAAATGGCATTTGTGGTTCCATTTTATTCAAAGGAATTTGCTATCAAGAGATTATGAAATCGTTTAGATTTATCGAGAAGATTGAGCATAACCATTAACCAAAATCATTCATACACATGTACACAAACACACTCACTAAAAAAAAATGTATTGAGGGATAATTTTACAAGATGCCAATTTTTGAATTGATATTACCTAATGAGTTTTTCATTAAGGAAATTGTATTCTTCTAAAGAGCCATGCATGTTGTTGGAAAACTTGTTACCCGTTCCATCTTCTAAATGTTCAAGGAATTAACTTTATTTCATTTCTAAATATAAATATCCATTGACAGTGATCTCGATGAAAAACATTGCAATACATATTGAATATTAAATTTGTTTGAGAGATCTCATTAAATTATATGAAATGTGACGATTTCTTCTTTCTAATGCTAAGCCAAAATCTATCTGGAATAAAGTATTGTAGACTTAATTCAAAAGATAAAATAATTAATTTAAAAAAATAATGTTTATTTGAATTTGTCTTATTGTTTTCTAATGATTATTATGTCTAAATTTATTATGTATACCAAACATCAATGTAATCATTGCACAAATTAAAAGATTCTTAGCAAATAAATTTTGAAAAATTAGTGATTAGCTATTTTTAAAAAAATGTAATAAAAAGGGGGGGATTAATAAAAGTGTGGAGAAAATTTCTTAAACATACAATTTCATCTTCCTTCAGACATTTTTAAAATTCATTTTATGACAAATAAAATTAAAATTTGCATCAACATTAGAAGGTCTTCAATTTTAATGGTTATTTTTACTATTTCAAAATTAAACATTAAGAAAGAGGGAAAGTCTGGTTAAGATTAACTATTGAAGTGTCAATTTTGTATTCTTAATCTCCAGCTTGAACTAATCAAGTGTTAAATGTTTCCAAATTTAGTATCATGACCCCCATAGGAATACATTTTGTTTTATGATTTGTATTAATTCCATTTGGATATAAATGAGAGTAATGCAAATAAAACTATAAAAATTGATATATTTTCTTGTTAAACTGTGGTTATTTCTGAAAAGTATAAATTTTTAAGTTAATGGAATTATTTAATACTTTATTGCTTACTTATTAAAATATTTAAAATTTAATTTCGGATCTAATTTTATTTAATTAGCTAAATATTTTTATATCTTTAGTGTAAATGAAATATTAATTATATAATCAATTTTAATAGAAAGAGTAATTTTAGAATAAAAATTTCTTTATTATTTTTTGTGATTAAATATAATGTTGTATCTTTCGTTCATGTAGATCAAAATTAAAAATCGAAGATTTGAAAGAAAATCAGATGGCTATGAAAGAAGCAGTATGGACTCAAGATAAACAAGTTACATACTGTAAACAGTGTAACAAACCCTTTTCAGTAGCTAGACGGAAGGTTAGTTCTTTATAATATATCCAATATTAATTTTTATTCATAAATAAAAATTGTGAAATATGGTTCATGTAAAAAATTAAATTATTATACTTGATATAATTTAATAATTTTAGTATTTGAATATTCTCAAAAATTCATTTGATCTTTTAAAAAAAATTAATGGAAACGATTATTGTTATTATATCAACAATCCAAAATATATTTTCATATATAAAGTTCAAATTATGAGAATTTTTTTAAAATATTTGTTTAACAAATTACTTACAATTAATGCATAGTCATTAAACACAACTTTTTATTTATTTACAAAATAATAATATGTTATGAAACCTTTTAATACTTTTATTGTGGTTATGTCAACAAATGGGTTATATTTGGTTTGAACAATTTAGAAATAACCAACAACTGTGATGCCTAATGTGGTGATTTTTGAATACACTGTAATACAAATGTACATTTCTTGTTTCAATACTAATATTATAATAACTTTATTTCCATGAATATAATAATTTTTCCTGATAATAGTATTCACAATATACATAATAATAAAACATGTTTAAAGAATTTTTCATCTCATATAATTTTATTTCTTTTCCACCTTCCATTTTTGAAACTCTCTTAAAATGTCTTTTGAGAATCAGTGTCTGTTTGAATGGATTAAGCCATTTGACAGAAAAACTTCATTCCAAAAGCTTTCGAGTTCTATCTTCAAATTAGTTTAACAAAAACTTGTCCACTGATTTCATAGAACATGATCGGGCTTGTTATTGAAGATTTTCCTGCAAAGCAAATGCATGTTAGGTCTCTCTGCAAGTCCTTTAAAAATGCAATTTGCCTCCTTACACTAAAGAACTTAAGTATGACTTCATCAAATGATATCTAGGAGCTCAAATTCCAAAAGCTTTCATCATTTTCCTTTTTCCTGAATCCTTGACTTTTTACTCTACTAGATTAAATAGGATAAGCTATAACAACAACAGCAATAATCAAAACAATACTTTTCTCACAATCCTGTATCCATTTTTTCAGCATCATTGTAGACATTGTGGCGATATATTTTGCAACTCGTGTTCTGATAACACTATGCCACTTCCTTCATCAGCTAAACCAGTACGGGTCTGTGATATGTGCTACACTCTTCTGCTACAAAGATACTCAGCTACTACAGATTATACTTGATGGAACAGCAAGCAAATAAGTTTTAGATTATTGAAAGTATACATATGTACAAAAGTGGTTTTGTATGCATTATATATTATATACTATACATATATATATTTCAAGTTGAAATAAGAGATTTTTTTATATTGCAGAAATGAAATATCAATTGCTTTTTATGGAATGTTTACAAAGTAAGATTGTGTAGAAAATAATAATATTGTAGTTTTGTTTAAATATGATATATATATTAAAAACTTTTTTCGATTGGATATTATTTAAAAATAATATTTCAAGTTGTGGCTTTACATAAATAACAGTTACAAATACTGAGGTAAAAAAAAAATGACTTTTTAAAAATGAAAAAAGAGGGAAATCTTATTGTTTGATTTATATATTAAATTTACTATATAAAACTGATTAAATAGTCACTTATGAGAGCTTCCTGTGCATCATGAAATTGTACAATTAAAATACTGTTAAAAGATATTTTTTTTTATAATGGAATGTAAGTATATTAAAAAATATTAAATGGTGATTGTTTTCCAGAAAGATTGCATAGTATTTATCATATTTTTTATGTGCTTGAACTGTTACTTTTATATAAATTAAAATTCAATGTATTTATTTATTCTCTTTTTATAATTCACATTGCTACACTGTATCTATCAAAAAATAACACAACTGAATGCTCATTTGCCATTAGTTTATCAGCACATTGATTTTCTTTAAGTATATTTGTGTATATTTTAACCTATTAATTATAATTTTACTATATTTTTTATGGAAACTGTGTTAAGTTATTCAGATGCTGTATAAGTGAAATATAGATTTACTTTTAACAAATTTACACATGTATTTGCCTCTAAACAGAAATGCATTTTATTTATCATTCATGTAATCATTTTTTCATATTCATTTTATAATGTTTTTAATTTATTTTCTTTGTGTAATGCATTTTAACTAATAAAAATGTCATTCAGTTAACTGAGATATTCTAATTCTTGTAATCACTCGTCAATACAGATGCAATATTCAAAACGTCTAATATATGGAATAATAATTAAAAGAGAAATAGAAGTGATAAGACGAAGATTTGAAACTATGCAACATAGTAATTTAATTGATAAACAAAGCAGAGCTTTTCTAGAAAATGCTTGAATTTTGATTTATATAACCATCAAGATTAAAAAGCAGCCTTGCTCAAATTAAGTAAGCTACATTTCTCAAAGAAATCTTTGAGTTTGAACTATATATTTGTATATAATGCTTGTTATTGAAGATTTGTTTGATTTGTAAGGTTTTGAGCAGTTTTCATTAATAAGCTGAGAAACTAAAACTTCTGAGGTTAAGAGATATGTCTTGTTGTAAATTCATTATTTATTTTTAAAACAAAACTATTCTTTTTATTCAGTTTGGTAGTTCAAAATACTTTGAAGATTTTTATTAAAAATGCATAAAACCTCAATATATTTTAGTCTGTATTTTGCAAGATAATTGACTTCTATGGAAAACTTACTAGCAAATCTCAAAATGTGGTTTATGTTGTTGTTTTTTCAGATACTGAGTATAATATAAGCATTTTTAAAATAAAAATCATTATATATTTTGAACTAATTTTTATAGTTCATTGAGTCATAAGTAACTTTAAAAACAAAATTGATAGACAAACATGGATGAAATTTGTCTATAATAATATATTACATAAATCAATATATATATATATATAATTTCAAATAGATTTATTATCATTTGCATGAAAGTAACAATGGCTTGGTTCCATTTTGGACATAAATCCATTATAAAAGTCCTGAGCTGAAATTGTGCCTCTTTTGGGTACTTTAACAGATAAAATCCCACACCATCCATCCTAGAAGAAGTAATAATAGGTTTTATAGACATTCAAAACAATGATATCAAAAAGTATATTTTTAGTTCACTGAATGTATTTTAACTTTTAAAAACATGGAGTGAAAAAAATTAAGATTTTTGCTAAATACTTATTAATTAGAAAGACTGTTTCAAAATCTATTGAAAATTGTTGAAACATTTTGCAGTTGGTATAATAAAAAAAACTTTTAATTTTCATAATTGATTTATAAATAAATAAAAATGTTGATCAATCATGAAATAGAGTGTTCTTTAAAAAAAAATCTGAAAATTTTCTATTGAGATATAACTCTATATCACAAGTATACATTTTTGACAAAGAAATTTTCATATAAATATTGTTGAGAACAAATTTAATGCATATATTTTTCTTTTTTACATAAATAATAGTTGGAAAGATGTTAAAGAGTTTTTTAAAACTCTTGCTGAATGATAAACAATATCTAGTGGATTGTGCCCATAATCATTGGTAAAATATACAATTTCTTATTGTAAAATCAAATTAATTCATCAAATACTTAATAATACCAGATGCATTCTTTTTTTCCAATTTTACTTGAAAGTGACTTATATATTTTAATTTTTATGTAGCTCTTAAAGGATCATTTTATAATGTATGCAGCCTGAGGATGAAAATTTCAAAATATTTTGAGCAAAGGTAATTGCATTCTTTTTGTAAACAAGCTAGAATAGGCATTATTGAATAATTGACAAGTAATAAATACTTATACCAAACATAAAATTGTTTATATTACCTGACATTTAACAAAGAGAATTTTCCTCTTTTTATGGAAATAACAAAATCCTGGAGATATTGGATATTTTATTAAACTTTGAATCTTTGCATTTTCAACTTCCTGTGGTTCAAGAAATTCCAAAAGAATTATTTTCTTATCTGTCCAAAATGTGTAGATATCAAACTGCAAATTCAAATTATAAAAGTGAATAAAATGCAGCAGTTTAAATTTTCATTGTTTTAATCATACATTTAAAAATCAAATAGAACAATGAAGATAATTCAATTATCAAGATAACAAATTTCAGCATTATTGGAAATGAATTTAATCATAGTTAATTTACTTCTTAATGCTTATTTTTGACACAATTCTTTATTTTTATGAAGTTTAGCTTTTTGCTCCAAGATTGCATCATGTCTGCAAAATACATGTAAAATGTTATGCTGATATAGTTATTAGCAAATCCTTAATTAGATCTATATAAGAATGTGTTTAAGCTGAGAAAAATTTATCAAGTTTAGGGTATCATATCAAACTTAACTATCCTGTTTCCATTATTAATGAGAGGTGTGTTCTAAAATTTCACACTTTAAGAAAATATTAATATAATAATTATAATGCTAAAAATTTAAATGATTCCAAAACAGATGTTTTAAGTATGTTAAAAAGCATCAGCTTTTTATATAAATCTTTTAAAAGATATTTACTAAGTCAGACTTAGCTAATAAATTAAATTTACAAACTTCACAATCAAAGAGATTTTGGAAGCAAACCTTTCTGAATAATATCAATATAGAATTTACACATTAATTTTTAAATCTACTTCTTCAAATATTATTTAATTCATAATACCTTTTAAAGCATAGTTGTTGAAAAACCGCATTTGATGTGTAACAGTAAAGTAAACAAACATCAGTATTTTATTCATATATTTTCTTTCTACAGAAGATAGATTGGAAATTTCAAAGAAACAGAAAAGAAATGATGAATCTATTTCAGTTATAATTTCAAATTATTATTTTGTCAAGAAGAAAATTGTCTAGATCATTTTACAATTATAATCGAATTTAAATATTAGTGATAATACTTTGAAAAAGTACTTTTACTTCAATATTATAATCAGTTTTGCAGATTATGCAAGCAATTTTTGAAAAAAATATGGATTTTATTAAAAACATTCTATTCTTTATTGGTTTCAGAATTTTATTGAGAATTTGATTTTGAAAAATTCCACATTTTGCAACTTATCTGGGTTTTTTTTAATAATAATTCAAATTTATATTTCAGAAAAATATTGTTTTAAAAGTTTAAAAATTATTAAAACTTACAAACCCATCAAAAGCTTTATATTTTCTATATATATGCAGACTTGATTCTTTTGCCCAATCAATACTCCCTTGATGAGGTTTGATTTTACGAGCTAGGGAAATAAAATATTGTTAAATTATCATAAAAAGGCACCCATATTTTCTAATTTAAAAATTTTACAATGCAAAAAAAATTTCTGAATGATTTCTATTTTTTCTTCAGCAAAAAAAAATATGTAGATAATGAGTTTTTTTATCGCTTTTTATAATTTAATTATTTTTTTATCATTGAAATTAGACATTATAAAGCATTTTCTCACCAAGGGTTACTCTATCCTTGGTCTGTGGATAGCTGTGTTCAATATAATGAGGTAAATCCTTCAATGTTTTCATTATCTAATCAGAATACACAAATAAAAATTTAAAGAAATAAAAATTGGAAAAAAAACAAATAATCAAATAAGCAATATGGATATTATAAAAGTGATGAAAACATTCATATTAATGAAGAATAAAGTTCTGATACAGTGTAATTTGTCTGATTTGAAGTTGATAGGAGTACAATAAAAATTTGATTAATCCAAAAATTTAAATTAAGAAAAGCTTGTTCTAAAAATGAGCAGGAGAAAGGGAGAATTTTTAAGCTAAAAAATAATTTAATTATTTAAATTTTAGTAAATAATATATAATTAATAAATAAACAATTAGTAATGTTTATCAATAAAGTAATTAAAATATAGGACAATATTTAAATATGCTGCTTATAGGATAAGTTAAAATAATAATCTCAATTTCTCTGTAAAAGTATGTATGATTTGTTCAAAAAATTAATCACATCTAAAGTCGAACTTGAAAAATAGAGGAGAAAGGGGAAATTTTTTTAACATTGGGGAGTAAGTTTATTGTACACAAATTGAGAAAACGGTTAATTATAAATGCATTATATCCATTTCATTCTTTATATCATTACTATATAACCTTAATTTATATTGAAATTACATAATCAAATTTAATTAATTAGAAACTATTGTACTGAAATAAATACCTACTAGATGGGCAGAAATTCTGCTAAGTTCTTTTGTCAGAGTTTTTGCAGTACATCCAGGAGGCACTTTGTATTTTTCTTGCATCAAAATATTTCCAACATCAAATCTAGTTAATATGATTTTTTTTATTACAATTGCTATGAAAAATATAAATAATAAAGTAATGTATTAAATGAAATATAATAATTTTAAAATTGTGAAAGTAGTGGGGATAAATAAAAAAAATTAATTTAACTTCACATACTATTAGAAATACTTTTATTTACATATAATAAATAATTTTTGAATAAAATTTAATATATAGAACTATTGCATAAAACTTCAGATAAATATCAGATAATAAATTTATCATAAACAATATATAAAACTATAAGATATAAAAAGTAATGATAGAACTCATGATACTTAAAAATTGTACATAAAAGTTTTAATACTAGATCTATGGAGCTATTAATTAAGTTGTAACAGCATAAATGAATCGGATAGATGTTTTTAAAAATACAAGTATTTTATTGTCAATATCATACAGTAAATCCAATGATACCAAATCTTAACAATTTTTATTTCTGTATTTACCTTCTTCATTTAACAAAAAAATAAAAATTTCTGTCAATAAGCAGACAGATTTTTTTTATCCAGTGTTTTTATAATTACTAAAAATTTAATAATATTAGGTAATAAATATTTACCTTCACTTTATAAGTAGTACAATCATAAAGTTGTATCATCAAGTCATAAAAACTAGAATTCATGGAGGAAATAACCTCACTCTACTCTAATCACTAAATAGTTAGATAGATAGCTTTCCAATTGTGTCCCCACAAACCAATAATAAGATTTATTTAGATTATTCATTTATTATTTACTTAGAGGGAAGACCACACTAGATATTTTACAAGTAGGCATGCAGACTAATAGATCTTAACTCGCAATAACTTTAAAAAAATAAATAGGATCCAGAAGAAATAAAATTACACACAGAATCTCAAAATGACCTTTTCATTCAGACAGAATTTCAAAATGATGAAATTTAATAGAAGAATTTATAATTCTGTTTTTCAACCATTTATAAACACACATCTGAAATAACTTTTAGTGTATGTTTCAAGGAAGAAGTTCTAATTCAAATTCTTTTAAATAACTTCTAATTACAAACTCAGCTCACTTATTATGCCTAGCTTGTTAACACCACCATTCTATTTATAGGACAAATGTATTTCATTTCCATGGGTAAACATTGCATATCATTATTTCTTCTTTGATTCGTTCAGTAAATCAATATGAATTCTAAAATCCTTGACTATTTTTAGTAAGCATATATTCTCAATTAGATTTTGAAATCAAAGTGTTGTTTCATTTTTTTTTTTACCCTACCATTTATTTTTAATATAAAATAAGGAACTTCAAAGTAATCTTATTTATTTTTTTAATATTTCACTATATTTTGAAAATTTCTTGATATATATAATTAAAAGAAGTTTTACAAATGATTTTATCACCTATTTTTAATAGTTTTTCTAAAACCAAAATCAAAATTAAATTTTACTTTACAATCACCTTAATATTCCTGTTTGGTTTTAATTATAATTTAAACCAAATTTATTGAAATCTGTAATTTATTTCAAGCTGGGTATTAATGGATTAAGCTGTTATCTGTTATCTAAGTCATATTTTTATGAATTCAAACATGACATTCAGACCTACTTATAACAAAACATGATATCCAAACATACTTATTAGGGGACACTTGCGTGATAGTCACTCCAGTTTCAATATCTCCATTTAAGATAGTGTGTATTATTGGTGCAGCACCTCTCCATCGAGGTAATAGACTAGGATGAGCATTTATAATGCCACTAAAATAAAAAATAATAATTAATAATTAAAAAATTAACTATTAAAATTCCTTATATGAAATTTCACCATGCTTATTGAATACAAGAGATTGTATTTATAAAAGTATTTTAACATTTTAATTAATAATTTGCTTTGATAATTTGCTATTTTATGAAATATTTTTTAAATAAAAAGATGAAATAGCATAAATAATGCTTTCTATTAAATGATTGATCAATAATAACGTTATTATTGCTTAGTTTATAAAAGGTATGTAAAAAACATAGTTTCCTAAATTAGTATTTGAATTTATAGGTGAAGAGATGTATAGCTAACCACATTTTTCAATTAATACACAAAAAAATGCCATGACTTTCAATGAGAATATTATTCAAACTTACAGTGCAAATAAAATTTAATGAAATAGCAGAGGGCATGCTGAATATATTTTAACATCTTAAATCCACTGGATTAAATCATGATTAAAGGAAACTTACTATTTACATGCAAGAATACTTTCAGATGGAATCATATGTCCAAAGGAAACGACTATTCCAACATCATACATATTAGAAGGAAGAAAGTAAGGCCAGGTGTACATTGTCATATTATTTAGAGTTGCATACTGTCGAACTAGACAATCTGACTTCAAAAAATAAATCATATCTAAAAATATGGTAATTCATCATTTGCATTCACAGTAAAATAAAAAAGAAAGGTATTAATCCTATACCACTACAAAGGTTCTTATTTTTAAAGATTTTAAATAGTTGATACAAATAAGTTTTAAAATGAAAATATAAAATTGCTAAAAATGGTCTGTAATTGAAAAAAAAATTCAATAATCTTCAAAGTGGTTAACTATTCTGATCAAATGATGCTTAGCTTGAAGAAACTTTTACTGTAGATAAATCAAAGTATTATCTAACATAACTGTATTGTAGAATTCTGAAGAATATTTTAAATACAAGATTTTTAGAAAATATACACATAAATGTGAAATAAATGTTTTACGATTAAAAATTAGAAATGGAAAAATGCAAATTAAATGGTAGAAGATTAAGTTAGAATTGTAGTGAAAAATCAATGAACAAATATATGATAAAATTCAATTTTTTTAAAAGCAAATTCTTTATATATTTCATAATTTTAAACTAGAAAATGTATATAAAATGATTTTTTCATTTTCAAATAAAATATATGCACAGAAAGAGTTTCAAAAAATAAAGTCAAAATCAAAGATGAACCAGAGTAAAGAACAAAACATATAAAAAAAGTAGAATAAAAGAGGCAGTATATAAGAGTAAAGCAGTATTTAAATTTCATTTAGTCTTAAAGAAATCTTTTATCAAACAATAGCACTTGCCTAATTTTTAAAGATAATTCATTCTCTTTCCAATTATATAGAAACATCAGTCTATATAGATGTAAAAAACATAATACAGAAAAAATAAATGTAATGTAAGTAATAAATAACAAATATCAAAAGTAAACTATCAATTATTTGCAATGCAGTGATTGGAACACTTAACTTTGCTCCTTTTAAAATCACTGAATTCAATTATAAGTGGAAAAAAATAGATATAGAATTCACTCTTAATCCTCCTTCTTAACAATAGATGACAGTTTAAATCAAGCAAATACATAATTTTCAGCTATTGCGTGCTCTGTACAAGCCTATTTTTTAAGGAATTTTGTAAATTTTTTCTGCTAAAAAATAATGATCTGAAAACAAATTTCAAAATTATTTTGTTGGTCGTATTGTAAGATATTTATTCTCTATGTTTTGAATTATTTTAAATATAAAGCATATGTTTAATCGTTAGATAAAATTTGATGTTCCATCACGGTCCCGATCATGTCATGCAACAGTATGCTATATGATGGTCTGTGTCTTTGTTTCTGGTTCTCTCTTTTCCATGAAAAATGAACTAAATTCAAAGGATATTATTTAAGTAAGTTAGAATTCTTGGAAATAACCAACTCTTACTCTGGGTCTCTGAAATTTCATGGGAAATTCATATCAGCTTTATTTAGAGTTTTAAGGAGTTTTCTGATCTTTATTTTGTGTTTTGCTCATTTTATTGAGCATTATTTTGTTCATTTTATATAATATATAAATATATTTTAATTAAATATATATTATTATTTTTTAATTTAAATATAATTAGTTTTTTATTGTAAATTAGTTATATTGAAAATGGCACAGAGAAATCAACTCAATCTTTCCGAAGCACCAAAAATGCTTCAAACATTGCTCTTGAATAGTGAATCTGAGCATGCCACTTTGTGGTGTAGTTTGGGTTATGTTAAATCTGCTACAAAGGTATAGAGTAGTGTTTTTTTATTTCAAATATAATAGATTTTACTCATTTTTGTGCTTCACTGCAATGCTTACTTAGTTGCACTTTTCAGAGCTCTATAATGGTGCAATGTTCCAGCTGATAGAACATGCACAGAATCAAAATAATAAGTAAAAGTTTCAAGAAATTTAATCTGTATCCTTTAGGCCTGAAAAGATTACTTACAACTTTCTTTGTTTGAGTTTAAAATTTAAAGACTAAAGTGTGCAAAGGATTAAAATGGAAGTCTTTAATAAAATAGTGAAAAACAAAAAAAAAACCCTACTAAATAATAGTTTAAAATTATAAGTTCAATACCTTATTTGACTTATTAAGCTTCCATGACTTAGTTGATTAATAAGTCATGGATAATAATATTTTATAACTTCTGATATACACTTTACAAATAAAATAGCAGAAAATATTACATTCTGTTTCTTTTGAATAATAAAAATGTTTTTTTCCATTATAAACATTCTTTTAATTATTTACAAAAAAAAATATAACATAAATAATAAAATTGCTAACACATTTCTAGAACAATAAAATTTATCTTCCTAATTTTTCATGCAATATACATTTAAATTCAGAAAGAACTTAATATTTTTCAGTCATTTATTTATTTTGGTACCAAGTGAGACTTGAAACTTTCAGAGATTTACAATCCAAAATTTTATATACCAACAAAGCAAAAGAGAAATAAGCCGAAATAGAAAGAAACTAAATATTTTTATCATTCTTTAAAAATAAATTCTGAAACCATTTACAACAATTATCATACAGGAAGGAACAACAAAAAAGTATAAAATAAGTATAATAAAAATGGAATAATTTAAATATACAAAAAATATAAACGAATATATAAAGTAGTAATTTTTTAGGAAAGAAAATTATTTTTCAATTGAGATATTTCTATTTAACAATAATAATATTCAATAATAATAATAATGTAAAAGAGAAATAAGTTTAAGATATTTAACTTACTTTGATACACACTACATCAATATCGTTAACAATTCTATGACAATCTGAAGACATTCTGAAAGCAAAAAATATGCTTATTCATTAAAAATATCATCAAATTATGATAAATGAGTTATAATGAGCATGGAATGCAAATATAAACAACATAATTAAATCAAGGACTACAGTCATACTCTATATTTTTTGAGACTCCTGTTGAGTTGTATATTTGAAATATATCACTACGCACTTTGTTTAATAACTATTAAAGCATCTTCATTCCAAGAATTCCATCTGGATTAAGACAAATAAACCTCTGGTTTAATTGAAATATATCAGTAATGGTTAAGTGAATAAACCTCTGATATATTCACTTAACCATTCCACTAAAGTGTTAATTATTATCTATATTTCATTAAATTAGTGCCTTGTTCTAAGTTGTTGTTGTTCTTGTTCTAAGTTGCACAAAAGCCTTTTGAGACAGATATCATTTAGAACCATGGAGAAGTAATTATGACAATATCTGAGAAAATATCTTATCTCCAAAATGTTCTTGCATATCTGTGAGACCATTTCATGCCCTAAGCTGAGATTTACTGTGTATCACACTTGAATATATAGTAGATCATCTGAAAGAATTGGGGAAGGAGCAAATCTTCAATCATGTTGATTCGATTTGAAATTAATTAAATTTCATTAAAATTATTATGGTGATATTTGATCTACTTCATATATAAAATTAATTAATTTGAGAAACTTAAAACAAAAGTATTTTAGCATCTGTGCCATCAAAAGTATTACCTAAAAGTTAAAAATATGTAAGTCAGTCAGTTATATAAATGAAGATTGTCAAGTCATTTTTTAAGCTAAAACAATGATATTATTTGCTTTCCTGACTGTCGAAAATTGATATCTTGATATCTTTTGTCACATTAATTTACATTGTTTTCTAAATTGAAGATATCAGAAATACATTTCAATGACAGAATTTCTATTCTTGTACCAGTTAAAAATTTATGTTTGGATTCTTTTTATCATCATAATTTAATCTGGCTTTCAGAATCAGTTTTGAATAATTTCTTGCTCTAACAATTCATAAATATGGCACACAATTTATCAGTAAAGAAAACTGCTGTCTAAGAATTTGTTTGTTTTCCTTTTTGAAAAAGATATAGTTTATAAAATATCTAATAAAGGAGCTTCAAAGACATAAATTTAAGGTTTATTTCTATCATTTCACATACACACATATAATAATATAAAGAAATGATGAAAGGCAATTTTAAAATTAATATCTCTGATAAATTATCTTATTAGACATTCTAATATGATTACGGTGATTTTTTTTTTCAATGAATATAACCAAAAAGAGGTACTTACATATATTACAATACTAATTATTTATTAGTACATAAGAGATTTTTTAGGTTCTGAAATATCAAAAAAATAATCCACAACTTTCATTTAATGAATGCTCTTCAATTTAGATATTAAAGTTATGTTTTTAGCATTCTCTTAGATAACTAGATTATTCAACAGTGCATATAAAATCAAAATCTATCATTAGGAACTAATATATTTATCTGTCTCCTCCCCCTAAAAAAATTGCTTTCTCAAGTAATTAACATTCAAAATTCAATCAATCACGTATCACTGCATGAGAAAAAGTTGATACTAATACAATTGCTAGTTAAAAAAAATAATTGCACATATTTACACTCATGATATTATTCAGCAGCCATAAAGAAATGAGTAAAATAATGGAATATAATCACAAAAAAAAAGAGTTTGAGAAGAAACTAAAACAAATTTTACCTGTTTAGGTGCAAAGCTTCTAATGAAACTTTGGATATCTCATCTGTGCCATAAAACACAACTTTCCAAGAATGGACGAATTTATTTTGAGAAATAAAATTACGAAGTCTCAAAATGGCAGAATGAATTTCCGATTTTTTGCAGGGTAGAGATTTTAATAAGCTTACTTTTGATATCAAGAGCATTATGTGTATAGATAAATAAGATTAGTTTAAAATATCATGATTTGTATTTAGGAATAATTTCTTTTTTAAACATCGAATTAATTAAAACATTGTTTAAAGAGTTCATTGACTGTTTGAAATGTTTCCTTCATGGAACCATTCGTAACGAAACTTGCCATAACTTATTTTCCAAGAAATTGTGATCAACAGATGTTAAAAAAAATTTAACAATTAAAGAAATATTTGTAGTCAGTACTTATTTCTAACAATATTTTGTAAAAATGGAATCTTTTGATTATAAAAATTAAAGGATTCCGCAGTGTAAATGTTCAATGCAAGGTTTTGTTTACATGAATATTCCTATCCAATGCCAATACAAACAAGAAATCTTGAACTCGATTAGCATATTTTAAAAATCGGTTTTCCTTGTAGTGACTCAAAAATAAAGGAAAATACTTATATACAGATGGAAATGTGATTACGCTACAAATTGCAACATAGTTTGTATAATAATATTCAATTTTGCACAATATTCAGAGTTTAGCTTTCAATTCTTCAAGTGTACTAGGACATCATTATATAATTTACTGCAATAAGATAAGAATATTTTATAGCATTGATTAGATAGGAAACTAAACGATTCGATTCGATTACAACCAAGAGGTCATAAATATTTCTTCTCTTTGATTAAAAATTAAAAAAAAAAGCTATGAACGAAACTTTTTCACATTCGATTGGTGAGGAGGAAACACATTTCTCCAGAATTCCAATCAAATAAATTAATACAACGGGGAAAGAAAAATATGAAAAGAAAAAATAAATTATTAGAAAGGAAAGTTATATTGAATTCCCAAATAAGTAATTTTTCAGTCATGTGTTATTTTATTGATTCTTAAGGGAGACGTATTATATTACTGAAAATCGATTTGCTTTCAGAATACCTTATGAAAACTAGCTTTTCTAGAAGATTATTCTCAAACTTTTCTAAGAAAATTATAGAATTTAAAATTAATAATAAAAATAAAATCTAAGAAGAAAAACGTTGTTATTTCCTCACAAAGTTACAATATAATGAATGGAATGAATTGGAAATGAATTAATATCAAAATTAGTCATTACTGGAGAAAAAATATTATATATATATATATATAGTAACCAATCTAAAGTAAGAAAAAGTTTGAAAACGAAACTAAAATGAAAACGAAAACAAAACAATTTCGAAATCGTTTTGGTAAAAAACTTCATAGTATTTAGAGAGCGCAAATGCAGCTACTTCTAAAACACAGATGAACTGATACAAAAGTATAAAAAACAAGTTAATAGGAAAAACAAATAAACCAAAAAAAAATATAAAAAAGAATACGGCCTGAAGAATTTTTCAAGGGTCACCCTCAGGCAAGGATTCAAAAAAGGCGATTTTTTTTTGTTAAGGAAATTCAGACAATTAAGTCTAATAATGATACCTTCGTGACCCGAAAATCCCCTGAAATTAGGCCCTAGAGACATACCATTTTAACAGAAAGGAAAACACAAAACGACAAATTAGAAGAAAAACCACTAATAAGTAAAAAAAAAAATTACAAAAAAGCAATAAAAACCAAAATACCATAAAATAACACTAAAGTAAAAAATGAAAAGGCAAGAACATACCATCAACAGTCAAGGAAATTTTAAGCTATCGATTGTGATTCTCGCTTATTAAAAACACAAAGCTAACGGTAATTTAGGTAAAAATTGTAAGCTCCCAGCGCCACCTATTGAGTGATATAATATGCAAGGAAAGTTCTATTTTTTATTTAAGTCAAAGGATTAATCCCAAACCATACCTTGTTTAATTAAAAAATTGACATTACAGTAATTTTTAGGAAATTCATTTTTAATTAAATTATTAATGAGGTTGTTTGAGGCTTCAATATAAGAATTTTTATTATTGCAAACCCTTTTGATCCTGTTAACTTGTGAGAAAATTAGATTTTTGAACATTTTAGAGTTTAAATTGGAATGGGAGTTACATAGTTTTATTATTTTGAAGTTGAATTCATCCCTTTTATCGTATATACCAACTATTGTTTTGTCATTATCAATTTCGATTTTTAAATCCAGAAAGGTAGCCTCAAGTGGATTTTTATTCGCTTCTGTTAGAATTAAATCTTTTGGATAGCAATTAGTAACAATATTAGTATTGTCGAAGTTAATCAAAAGTAGGTCATCAATATATCTCCACCCGTTTATTAAATTATATTTAATTACTTTTTTCTCATAGTAATGTAGAAAAATATTAGCCAAAGCACTTGAGAAAGCTGTTCCCATTGGAATGCCCTTAACTTGTTTATAAAAATTAATACCATTAAAAACGTAATTTTCAGTAATATTAAAATTACATATCTCAAGCCAGTTATTTTTAAGAATGATATTTTCATTTAAATATTCGTCATAGATAAAAGTGCAGACTTTTATTAATTTTTCATGAGGTAAATTAGTGTATAAATTTTCGAAATCAAAAGTATTAAGTTTATTAATGTTGTTATCTTTAAGAAAATCCAGAATTACTTTGTTACTAGAAATAATAAAGTGGTCTTCATCTTTTATTTTGTCCAGGATAATTTTTAAGTATTTAAAGAAATGTTTACCCGTATAGTAATTATAACTGCCAGTGCTACAGGTCACGAATCTGAATTTTAATGCATTTTTATGAAATTTAACTGTTGGGAATAAATAAGGATAGTTAAGAGAGCAAGTCTTAGTTTTGGTTTTTTTTGCGAAAGCTAGCATTCTTTTATCTAATTCCTTTTTCCCGGTGTTCTTTAACATGTAAGTTGCGTTAGAGTTATATTCATTAATTAAAAGTTCTTTATAATAATATTTACAAATTAAACAGAAATTATTTGCTGATTTATCTATTACTGTAATAACAAATTTTTCTTTTCAATTTTTTTATTT
>JAPMOR010080154.1:419-20545 GCA_026543865.1 Argiope aurantia | reverse complement strand
TTTCTGTTCATCTAAGATATGCAGAATTTGTAATTTCTGTTCATCTAAGAAATGCAGAATTTGTTCTGTTTGTGCATCTAAGAAAAGCAGAAGTTTACTTTCTGTTCATCTAAGAAAAACAGAATTTGTACTTTCTGTGCATCTAAAAAATGAAAATTTTGTACTTTCTGTTCATATAAGAAATGCAGAATTTGTACTTTCTATCCCTTTATGAAAAGCAAAATTTGTACTTTCTATCCCTTTATGAAAAGCAAAATTTGTATTTTCTATACATCTAAGAAAAGCAGAATTGGTCCTTTCTATCCATCTAAGAAATACAGAATGATATAATACGTATGCAACAAAACTATTTGTGGAGAGCACACATTTAATATTTGCAAAATTGTAGCTATTTTTCTATTTTAATTGAAAAATTATAATGAGTGAAGTCAATTTAAAGAGAAATAAATAACGGAAAAATGCGAAAATATTTGGTTTTCATTCGTAATCAATGAATTGGATGATCAAATATTGAATAACATTGATTCAAATTTAGTTATCTCAGATTCAAAATAAATTTTTGATGTAAGACACTTAATAATATTTTTTGATTCCCCAGGAAATCCGGAAAGCATAGGCTTTGCAATACTTCAGTAATTGTTCAAGTAACAATTCACTCTTCAACATCATAATTTTTTTGGGTCACATGTGTATCAAAACAAATGGACCGTTGTGTGTGTTGGGCATTTAATTGCCTTTTGAACGCGGGTAGAAATAATTGGATCCACAAAGGATAGTTCTTTAAAACTATTGCGAAAACTTTTACAGGTACTTAGAGAGTTTTCTTTCTTGTATTACTTCCATGTTTTCATTTGTGGTTCCCAGAAACATTAATACTATATTGATTCGAGAGGAAGTAGCAATAAATAGACCATGAAAAACAATTTTTCTTATGAAATGTATTATTCTAGATCAAATGTATTGCGTAATTATAGTTTGGCAGAAAATGCAATCATGTAACTTAAAAAACCATTTTAGAGCCCCCAGAGAAAATCTTAGAGGAAATTGGAAACATTTTAGAACAAGCATATGGAATCCATAATTATTTTCTAAGACATACTATTTACAATAAGAAATAGTGTTCAGCAAATAAGATATGAAATTAATGTTTTAGTGCATAAATTTTCATAGACTGAATACCATTTGTAAATTATATTATACAATGTACAAACTACATGTAGCAAAAATGATTCAAAATGCTTTGCAGTGCAGATTATAAGATTTAGAGCAACTAGATTTGATAGTATTTACGTTTTGAATAGTAAAGGTCCATAAAAAAAGGTTTTGTCGAAATTCTAATTAGATTTTAATTAAAAATTAATCGAAATTTTATCATTTTTATCAATAACTTCGGAGCATATTGTTGCAAAAAAATGTTGCTAACCTGTTTAAAATTAAAAAAAAAAAAACTGGATTCATTGTGATATCAGTTTTCTTTATGTAAAATTTTGCTTTCAGTTTAATAAATTTTGAAAAATTATTTTCATTATATTTTAGAATAGCACTTTTCATTGAATAATAATTATTAAGTTTATACATGCCTGTTGCATTAAGAATACGTTAAAGTTTTTGTGTCATTATTGCTATAATTAACGGTTAATCAAAAAAATATATGATAAAAAATCAAATCGTAAACATTACCAAGCTAATGTTTTGGATTAGCGATTCCCATTTCTTTAAATTTTTCCTAGTAACATGTCCTTTGAATTAGCTTTCAAAAAATGCCAATGAAAATTTTTTCTATGATTTTATTTTTCTAATCCTTCCCAGAATCCACATGAAGACAAAACATCCAAACAAAATTCCATTGCCAATTTTTTTTAACTTTAAAATTAATTTTCATTGATTTGAAATTTGATTTTATATAAAGTGTAAACAAAATTATTTTTTTGTTAAGCATATATAGTAAAAATTCTATATTGAAGTGGTGTTTAACCATGCTCAGATGACTTAAATAAGGCACAATGCTATTCCAAATTGGAGGAGTTAGATAAATATCTTCCTACCAGATTTCGAAAATATTCGAAAATTCCCAAATGAAATTACTTCAATCTTTGTAAACACTAATCATTGCAGTCTGTTTTATTTATTTATTCATTTTGGAAAATTAAATCGTCCCAAGCAAAATTCAGTTGAATTTGGACCAGTTTCAAAAGTGTCATCACAAACAAGAATAATCTCGGAGTAGGAAATACAGTAGAATAGAAAAGATATTACGTGATAGAAATATTAGATACATTTTAACATTGTATTCCTTCCTTTTTATCATGAAGTTTACAAAATAAATAAAATATTTTAGTCTTTTATGACACATAAACTTAGATTTTATTTATTTGGCCCATTTAAGATTTTTCAATATGCTTGCTTTAAATTATGTAACAATGAATATTTTCTCTAAATTATGTTCAGAATTAATTAATTTCTGTAGAATCTTCCGCGCTTTTAAAACTTCCGGTCTGGCAATCGTGCTTAATATTTTAGTTGGTTATTTGCTACAGTCTTTTCAGACTTATTCCATTATGCTACAGATATTATCTCCTTTTTTTATTTAAGTTAGTATAAAAGAAGAAGAAGTATAAAAGAAGAACAAAAATTCTAGCTAGAAGAAGCTAGAATTTTTGCCATTAGACGATCTTTGATTTTGCCGATTTTTAACATAAACATAGATTATCAACAGCAATTTTAATTTAAATTAAAATGTGATGAGATTCTATCTGAATTTCATTTCATTCAGTCATTTCTCCACTTAATATGCTTTTATCATGTGGTTTTATAAGGCAAAATAACAAGTCTGTTAATTTGAGTTCATTTATTTCTGTTCTAAAGATTAATGTTTACAATTTTATTTACATATTTGTTGCCATTCTCAAAAAAGAAAAGTTCATTTCGCGCGCGCGCAAAAAAAAAAAAAAAAAAAAAAAAAAAAAAATTAAGTTTGGCGCCAGTGGTGCTCGTGACAAAATGCTTCTAGAGTGTTAGAAAGTAAATTCACAATTATTGATAATGAGCATATTATTTACACATAAACCAATTGTGAATAGGGATGGGAAAAATTTGGATAAAGTACAATTTTGAACTTATATACTACAATACTTTAGTTAAACTGATTATTTGTTTGAATTTATTTTATTTCATTAACCTAATTTCCCTAAGTTTTAATTTGAAGACTAGTTTAGTTTAATATGGTTAACCTTACATAACCTTTTGTTTTTATAAAATTATCTGTATTCTTAAAGTCCAAAGACTGGATTGTTCGATTTATAATAAAGTATTTTGTGCTATTTAGAATTTATATATTAATGAACTTTTTTCATGATGACTAAACATTTCTGATTAATTTAAATAAGCCACTCCCACCTAGGGGCGTCTCAAAAATGAGGGTGAGAACTTTGCGGTATGGTGGTTGGTTCCCGCCACTCTGGTGGGTTCAAAAATCGTGGCGAGGTCGACTACCCCTTATCGATGACGAGATGTGCTTCCCGTGGGAAGGGTTGTACCATGGCCTGCGATGGCCCTTAGGAATCAACCTTAGTTACCGGTGGTCCGGTCATTCAAATTCCTTAACAAATTTCCGTATCCTTTATAAGGCATCCGTATCCGTTTATAGTGGCATATACCCGTTTTAAAAATGACATATATCCTTTTATAATTTTAATGACATAATCTGTTGTATATAATGACATATATGACGCTGTATATCCTTATACAATGGCACATATTCGTTTATAAAGGCATCCGTATTTAAAATCCGAATGCCTTAAATTAGCAGGGTAGAGTAGCCCTGTGTGGTTATTTAAACACGTCACATTAAGCCTATATTTGTTGTTCGACAATTGATTTATTGTGGAAATAATATTTAATAAGGTAATGCAATGTTATCTATAACTAATGTAATTTTCTGAATATCCAGTGTGCTGATGGTGCTCAATTGAAATGTGCTTTGCTTCTAATGTATGTTTCTTTAAATTAATTATAAAGAAACCAAAGTGCTTCTAGATATAGAAATATGCTGTGGTGTTGCTAATATACATACATTTGTTAACGTAGTTGGATTTGAATTTAAATGGCCGTGCACATACAAACAGCGATATTTTGTAGATTATTTAATTTATTGCGATTGTATTCATTAAAAGTAAGATCAGATAGCATTGTTTGAGTATAATAAATTGCAAAGCAGCAATTGCTCTTTGATGTTTTCTAATCTTGGCTGTATTAAAATAGAACTAATTGTTGCAATATCGCTTTTCTATCAGCTAATTGTGCCAGGACTGTATTTCTCTTTTCCTTCTTTACTAGCTATTTATTACATGGGCTTAGCTTTTCCGAAAATACTTCCGTTAGAATTCATACATCTGTTTAGAATAGTCAGATTTAGTCTATGCATCATTTAATACAACTCATTTTAATTAAATCCAACGCTTTTAGGATGAAAACAAAATTTTTCGTGATATTATAATTTTATAGTTATATGCTACTGGTGTAATCTTTAGTGAGTGTAGTAGCTTTTATTTTTTTAAAGTTGAATTATCCATAGCTAAGAGCTATGATTGTAAACGCATTATATGAATTTGAAAAAGAATTCTCATTTATATTTTAAAGAGACGGAAGCCGATAACAAGGAAAAAATTCCATGAAATTAATTAACCTTTTATTTGCTGCTGTTACTATAAAATATTTTTATATAAGGATTAGTAATTTTTGTTAATACATTTCGAATAATAAATTTAAATTAAATTTTTTTTTGAAGTCTTGAAAATAGAAATAAGTAAGCATTGTCCAAACATTTCATGTTTATCTGAATTGAGTTAACAAATAAATTACTCAACAAAATTCATACTTGAATGTAAGCAATGTTTTTCTGTATGTTTTCTTTTCAGCTGTCCTTAATAAAATTAATACATAGAAAATTGAATTTAATTGATATTTTAATTTCAAAACTTAACTCCTCTTTTCGTATTTCAAATAAAATCTCATTCACTCTCTTATATTATTTAAACATGTTTGCAATGCCGAAAAAAAAAATCCCTAATCGTCGAAGAATTCTGAAAAGAAACTTGGATGTATCTTTGTAAAGGTTCTAAAACGGGAGATTCGAACCTGAATGTTAGCAGCCATTCTGTCAGTTCTAATTTGGGATTTTCTGTTGACAACTTAAACCAAGATCCAACGATGGGTATTTATACTGAAAATTGAAGACCTCCTTCTTTCTAGTTGATAGGTTTCTCTCTTTATGGACTTTTGTCCCTTTTTTTGGCGCAAATTTAGTATTTTTACTGAATTTATTGAGTGATCCTTGGCGATGTTTTTGGCAATTAATTCCTGATAAGCAGTTAATAGTAAACGAAAATCGAATTTGTATTTTAGATGTATTCTTCACATACGATTGAAACAAAAGTTTTATACATAACTACACTTTTAGTCTCAATTCATTATCACTTATATATTTCTGAAAGTGCTGTCCGATAGACAGTCGACCCCCTATTGGAATTAGCTCGAAATTTGGTAAGTGTCTACACTATAGTTGTTAAATCGGTGTATTGAACTTTATCCATCTAGCCTTCTCCGTTTTGTAATTATTGTATTAATATATTTTCGAATGGCCAGACGGACAGACTTCCTCTGAACGAATTTGCACAAAATTTGATCAAAATATATAAAGACTGTATACCAAATTTCATTTGTCTAGTTCAAATCATTTTTGAATTATCTTTATAACAGACAGAGGGACAGACATTTTTCAAAAATATGTTTTTCTAAATTAAGAAGATCAAAAATGTGAAGATACATCAAAATCTCGACTTCGAAAATTTTTTGCCGATTACAGTACTTTTTCTATACTAAGAAAAAGAGAAAGTAAAAATTCAAGTCGCCGAAGATGAAGTGGATAGTTATGATTTAAAAAGTGCGTCACAATACTTAACAGTTTAGGGGTTCCAGGTCTACACAAATGAAATTTAGCATAAGAGATTATCATTAAAATGACAGGTCATTATCAAAATGTGGACCAAATCTCTCAATGTGTTCATTGTGTGTCTGTTGATTTGTTTATTTGAGAGTATTTAAAAACGTGAACAAATTGGATAAGAGAATATCAGTATATGGCATTTTCAGTAAAATTGAAAATCTGTATCAAATTTTGGAAAAAAATTCATAAAGATAAATATTCTGCTTATTTCCTGCCTGCATGTACAGAAACAATAGTTCAGAATTATGACAAGCAAGGTAAACTAAATTTCATATGCTATCTTGATACTAATACTGTAAATCCATTAAAGGGCTAACTTTGTGCTTGTTTCCTGACCTTGCGCATGTGAACATGGTAAACTTAAAAAAAAATTCAAGTTATATGAAGTCTATATGCTGTCGTGATACTAGAATATAAATCATTCTTGATCGCCTGCTCGTTTTCTGTCCTTAAATAGCGGAAATAAAAATTAAAAAATACAGAAAAATAAATGAAGTCTCATATGCTTTGTAACTTGATTCTAGCATAAGTAATTTGATTCTAGAACTATGAATAAGTCTATATAGTTTTTTTTTTGTCTGTAGTACCCAAATACGATATTTTTTAAAAAAAGTAAAGCAAAGTAAATGAAGTTTAATAGATTGTCTTGATTTTAGAACGGTAAATCTGTCTAAACGTTCTCTTTTGCATATCTGAATACGATAATTCAAAACCAAAAAAAGCGAGCTAAATCAAGCTTCATGTATTATACTAGAACTAAATATCTGTTGTCAAATTTCGGTTACCGGGAACAGGCGCAAAATGTGCGATGAATTCGTTTTATTGTAATATAAAGTTAACTAACAGACACACCATATTCTGCAAGTATAGGAGGGAAAAACACGCTCCTGGCCATTTTCCAATTTTAATACACTTATAAGTCTAGAGTCATCATTGTATATAAATTGAAAGATGTCTTATTTGTTTTGACTTGTATGTAAGTCAAAACGAATAGAATATTTTTCAATTTCTTCAGGGAACAAAGTTTAAAAATGAAATAAAAATAATTTATTTTTTAGCTTAATATATTTATTTTATTCTGATAACAATTCAAAAAAGCAGAAAAAATTAAACACCTTCTTTTGAATTTTTATGTAACAAATACTAATTCTTCATTCAGAATTTTTCTTATCTGAAGAAAAGCTAAATGCATATTTGTTTGTCGATGTCCTTGAAGAGCTTAATAAGAATCAATCATCATACATCACAGGACAAAGTTCTTTGTAACCTACTTGGCCAGGACTGACTTATACTTCAACTATTAATGGTTTTATAGTAATCAAATATGTTTCAGACTATTATGTAACTGAAAGTCCATTGACAACAGCTTTTCAGCAGCGTTCGAAACTTATCGATCGAGTATGAAAATATAACAATGAAAGATAGACCTCTAATGAGAATAATCATTACGAATGAACATTCTGAACAAAAATAGGAAAAGGTGTCATCTTGTCGGAGATATTATTATTTATATCTATTTAAGCATTCATTGTGAATTTGTGCGTTACATTAAATAAATTTATATTAAATATTTCCTTTTTTTCTATTCATCTTTTACTTAGAAAGCTTCGTTATGAAATTTAGCTATAAGCATTATTGGGTCGATTCCCTTTCTACGAACTGATAATTAATTTTAAAATATTTTGATTAAATTATTTTCAAATGTATTTTTAAAACTTATTTTTCATTCCTTTTTCAGCAAAAAAAAAAAAAAAAAAAAAAACAACAACCAGATCTTTCCAAAAGTTTTACGCATACTCTTTTATAAAGGTGTATTCTCCCTTTCCGTCCGCATAATAACTGCGGACTTCGGACATGAGAGCCCTGACTGCTCAGATTTTTATTTTTGCGTTTTCATGTATGGTTGTTTTTTTGCTTTAGTGTAGTAAAAAAAAATCCGTTTATTTATTTTTTAAAAGAATTTTTTCGACTCATTTTGAAACGAAATTCGACACAGAACTATAATTTTAGAAACAAGATCACGTACCAAATTTTATTTATATAAATTTTTGAGTTTTTCTGTAATTGTGATCATATGTATGCGAATGTACAGATAAATTGATGACTTACCCATTGATAGATTTTATTTAAAATTGGTCATGAAAAATTATACTTTAGGTTTAAAACTGTCAAAAAACTTCATGTATATAGCTATTTTTATGTTTCGTTGTTAATGTGTTCTTCTGTATTTGAATAATCAGCCAAAACTTCCTGCGAATAGATTCTTTCGAAATTGGATAGAAATTTACTAGTCTGGTATTAATACTAAATACTAATTTTCATCCATCTTGCTAAAAGCGGTTTTGAATTATCGTGTTCATAGATAAATAAAATTCCCGAGATGTGTTTTTCGAATTCAGAGAGATTTGAAATATGGAGATTCGTCAAAATCTCACGGTCGAATTTTTCGATGACTACAATACTTTTTCTTTGTATACGAGGAAGTAAAAACTGGATTCACTTAGAAAAATTATGTAACCACTGGAAGTGTCTATTACTCGACTGTCTGGCATAATTATATAGCACGGCAAGTTTTCGACTTCCTTTGAACAATGGAGAATCAAAATTTAATACATATAAACGAGTTTAGCTTAAGTACAGAATTCCGTTTTCAATTTACTTTCCTTGTTGCTTTTCTGTGTCGTCGTGTTCATAGACAGGACGGAACTTTTTTTCTCTTCAAATTGGAAAATCCAAAATGCGGATTTTCATTAAAATATTTAAACCGAATTTTTTAACAATCACAGTTCTTTCCCTTGGTGTAGGGATATAATTGTATTTTGGGCATAGCATACTTTGGAATATTAACTTTGATAACGATATGAGTATTAAAGAGTTGAATTATCTCAAGCATTGCTCATTAGTACTTAATAGAAATATATTGATATATACCATTCATATATTGTTTATGAGTGCAGCTGATTTTTGTTATCTAAGGAGTGAAACTTTCAAATACTTATATTCGTTTATTTACAAATTTCAAGAATATATTGATGATTTTTATTAAATTCCAATTTGTGCCATGTAATTTCTGTGCCATGGAAATTCCATCTGTATCATGATAATTGAAATGATTGATATTGATAATTGATATTGACTTTGAATTGATAATTGATAATATTTGATCAATAAACTTGTTTGTAGTTCGATCATAATCTATAAATATTATCCTGTTACAACTTTAAATTACATTTCTTTCACCTTGGATCTTAAACACATAATAATCAAGAATAATTGATCCAAATATATAAGCCTGATTATCATGGTTATTTTTAACTTGTAAGATCATAATACAGATAAATACGATTACGATCTTGAAGCTATGAAATAAGCAATAAAACCCAGTGGCGTAGCGACCGGGAAGGCTATAGCCTTATGAGGCTCTGGATAAAATATTAATGTATTTCTATCCTTTTTTGAAATGAAATATTATGCTGGAGAGGAAACCTAATGCCATACTCTATTATGCTGGAGAGGAAACCTAATGCCATACTCTAGACTACTTCTATACTTACAGAAGCATTAATGATAATAGTGGCGAAAAAATTATTTTATGTTCCAGCTGTCTGTTTCCATTGTTACACCACTGATTGAATCTATATGTAGAGAAACAGAAAAGAAAATTTCGATTAAGGGATCATATAAAGGTTTGAAAGCTAAATTTACAAACTTAATTCGTCATTTGACATTCTTAAGAAGTATGGGGAAAAAGAAATGCAACTATGATGTTCAGTGCAACTCTAGAAAAATATTTTCTTAAAATAAAAAAGGAGCTCTCTTTGGAACAATATATAAACGAAGTGCAAAGAGGAATTACAGAATGATAAATAAATGAGTTTAAAATCTGACTAATATATTTGCAATAATCAATAACAAAAATTGACCTCTCATGTAGAAAGAGTTAAAATCTACCGAGAAGAATAGTTGAAATTATTTATGATAAGGCACAGTGAAAAACTACCCAATAAAAGTCCAAAAATGACGCGTTCAAGACGATGAAGAGAATTACCTTTAAATTCTATCAATTTTGAAACTCTTTCAAATTTCTTTATGAATCATTGTTGAGATTAGCTCCTATTCTCTCCTCATCGTATCTGGAATCAATTCGGAACCGAACTAATACAGACAATAATATTACCGCATTGAAGAAAGACAATCGAATCTCCATGGCCGAATGATCATGGCACTGGTCTCATGATCAAGAGACCTGGGTTCGAATCCCGCTAGAGACAATGCGATTAATAGTATATGTAAATACTTAATTTCTTGATTTTATGTTTTACTTTATTTATTAATGTTCCAGAAGACACTGGACATTTCTTTAGTTTACCAGACAAATGTTCTGGACTTTTCTTACTGTCTCCAGAAGAGTATTCTGGAACTTTCTCTGCTTGTATAAAAGCAGAAAATTTGTCAGTTACTGTGTTCTGAGTTCAGTTAATAAATTGGTTTAGCTCTACCTCTTGTGTGTGTCATTGAGTTCTATACTATAGTTCTAAGTGATAATATTATCCAAAATCCAAGAAAATATGATCAAAGATACAAGACCATCTTGTTATTTTTTTTCCCTGATCATGTGGTTTATGTATTATAAAACGAAAGCTGATTAAATGTTACATAAAATAATACACCTATCATTAAAATAATATAAATTATTAGTTTTTTGTCGTATAATAGAAAGAAAGTAAGAAAGTTCCTGTTTCATTCTTTACTAAAACTAAGATTTTCAAGAGAATTAAACCAAAAGTAAAAAAGATTGGTAACTGAAAGCAAATTCTAATGTGTAATCTTCGGATTTTCCAAGAATTTAGAGTCGAGACAAACCAACCACTTCAGAAACTGATGATACATTTCGTCATTTTCTTTCATAGTAACAGAGAAATACACAATGTAATAGTTCCGTTATAGTATCCGTCTGCCTGTGGTTCAATAACATTACTTCGCTAAATGTTACATTTTTTGAGGATGTGGTTATTTTGATTACTTGAAACAAAATTGCATGAAGCAAAACGCTTCTTGAAGAATCACGATTTTATAAATTGTCATGAATTGCAATGTGTACTTGAGTTAATGCTTTATTTAAATATTTTTAAATGGCTATAAATAGAAATCATTATAATGAAACATCAACATTTGCCATTTAATACATTTTTTTATAACAGTTTTGTTACATCAACCTCCCATTTTAAAGCCATATGAGAACTATTCAGGACTGATATTTTCGAAGCGTGGTTAGATGATAAGGATGATACATGAGCTTGTCTCTCGTGCTTAATATTCCGGACCATATAAGAGAGTCGATTGTTTGTAAAAATTTCATTTATGTTTAAAAATTGTTTCTAAAACTAAGTCGTTATTCTTTATTTTTTCTTTTTCAAAGTGTTAACAATGCGAGAATCTGTCAGCTTTAATTTAAACAAATAAAAGTCATTCAGAAAGCTATTTGTTTTGAAACACTTCATTAAAAGTTTCGAAATGTTTTTCAATTTAATTAAATTTGATTTCAATATATTTAATTTTTTTCCAAGTTTCCATAAATATTTGAGATTAGAATTTTTTGTGCGGATAAACAAAACAAATGGATTACAAAAGATCTATGCAGCTGAAAAAAAAATGGAAAGCAAGACAGATTTATATATTTTGCCATTTTGGATACATAAGAAAGTGAAGACATTTATGCGCAATTGTGTTTAGAAATAAAATAACCGTTATATACTGATTTTATTTCTGAATCGATTTTGTTATTTGAGATTTTCATTTATTGAAGAATTTTAATAGGATTTATTGAACGATTATTAAAAGAAAGTGTGTGTATTAACTTTTTTTTATCTAAGACATCTCACCTCTATACAGAGTGTCTCAAAAACCTTGACTGCGGCTTTTATTACTTAAATATTGATCGTAGACATATACTGTAAATTACAAAGTTGCGTAAAAGAAAGGTGCAAATTTTTATGTAATCGATTAAAATTTTCAGGGGATTAAACTTTAAAAAATACGAAATTTAAATTTTTATACGGACTCCGTATAAAAAATTCCCTATATGTAAATTGTGTCCCATCCTTTAATAAGGTCATGTACAAAATTTCAGAATTTTATCTTGAAACTTCTCAAAAATATGTTAAAACAAAGTTAGTGAAGGGTCAATCACAAATTAAAATGCAAATGTTTGCAGCTTCAGTGCAGATGACACGACGCAGGAATAGATCCTAAGGAAATAAAATATGCGTCATATCTTTAGTTTTAAATACAAATTTTAAAATCTATGCTTCCTGAAAAATACTTTGAAATTTTATATCATAAATTACAGAATATAAAAAATACCACAGTCAATGAAGTTGTAAAAAAACTTATGTAATCTGTCCTTTAAGTAATCTTTCCTCTAAATTATTATTTCTACAAATTTTTAATACTTTTGAACCAATAAATAGCAAAATTATTAATATATTCAATCATTACTTTCTTTGTTAATTTGTGTACGACCCTTGAAACACGAAAACCCAACTTTATAATTTACAGCTTATGTATACAATCAATATTTAAGGAATAAAAGCTGCGGTCAAGGTTTTTGAGACACCCTGTATATTGCAAAATGCCCACAAGTGGAATAAATACGGCTTGATGCTTCCTTTCTCCATAGAGTGTTCCTAATATTGGCATCATTTTTTTCCTTCATTTTCTTGTCACGGCTCATAATTTTATCACGGTTGGACATATCAAATCTCTCTGTTTTTTCAAGTGTCTGAAATATGCAAACGAATAATTATATCAACATTCATCATTTCTATTTTTCTATTGGAACAATAGTTGTTGATGAAATATTTATTAGAAATATTAACTGTTGTTTCTAAAAAAAGAAAAAAAGTGATTGATTTATCAAAAAATATCTCTTTGTGGAAAAATCATTTCCCTTAAACCATTAGTTAAAAATTCATCAAAGTAAAAAGAATAATTATGAATTTTCTAGTGGAAGAAAAAACTATTTTAAATAAATTATATAGAGCTTTATTGCCAAAATAAACATAAATTTCGAAAAACAATTTTCGCTGAATTTAACTCTATTTAAATAAATGCAAACACTAAATAAAATTGATAAATATCGCATTAAGGACATTTATGACAAATTTCAATCTAGTGGCAATATAGATTAACTGCAAAACTCATTGCTCAACATGATCATTTTTTATACAGACCATGTTTTTAATGATTTTATAGTAATGCATTACATGCAGATTGTTAAACATTTATTAGATTTTATTGTTATGCATACAGTCTGTATTTTTAAAGGAATCTTAAAAATATAGCATATAATATAATGCATCTGGTCTGTATTTTTAGAGAGATTTCATTTTATTGTATACAGTCTGTATTTTTTGAGACCTTTATTGTAATGCATAAAGTCTGTATTTTTAGAGACATTTTATTGCAATGCCTACAGTATGTATTTTTAGAGAGATTTTATTGCAATGCATTACATTTTAACTACTGCAAACATTACCGTTACCATTATCAACAAATATTCCCCTTGACAAGTTAGAAGATAAAAGTGGCTCCTTTATAATATAAGTTAATGTTTTCCAAATTCCTTTTAAATATAGACAAAACAATGAATTACTGCTTATTGGAGCGACCACAGAAAATGACTTAATTCATATCACACAATCCAGCATTTATTGTAATATTATATATATATATATATATATATATATATATATATGATTTGTACTGCCACATTTAAATAAAAATTATAATTAAATACATTGAAAAGAACTGAAACAAGAGGACTTTCTGAAATTTTTTAAAGCTGACGAGTTTTACATAATGTTGCCAATAAATATTTCTCCTATTTTATTTTTATTTAATTATTTTTTTCAAGCAATTAAATTTGTGTCCACATGCGCTTTCTTATTGTATATGAAGTTGATATACAATAAGAAATATATATTAAAATACTACTTTAGAAAAATACTAAATATCCTTTTAAAAAACCACTCACGATAAAGTTTCAAGGCTGGTATAATCACTAGTGTCAATTGTGATTTACAATATAAAAAATTAACCAAAACAGTCTAGAAAGAAAATCGTTTGACTTAGAGATATCATTTTTGGCACGTAGTTACTTCTCAGGTAATGGATCCTCACATAGGAAAGCATTTAAAGAATTTTAATTTCACGCTTAGTTAAAAATTAATCAAAATTTTTATCTTTTTTCTCAATAGCTTCGGAGCATATTATTGCAAGAAAATCATTTTTATTCTACTTTCAAATACAAAATATGCTCTTTTCAGGGAGTTCAGTTTTACAAAATTTCTCTAATTTCAATAAATTCTAAAAATATTTTAAGGTATATTTTACAGCAATATTTTTTATTGTTGTAATTAACAGTTTTATGCATGTGCGCGTTGCGAACGATTTTAATTATAGTTTTCATCTGCATTCTATTGCTGACATATAACCGAGAGAAAATATTAAAATAAGATAATAATATTAAGGATAGACAAATCAAGTTTAAAACATCACTCTTCTACAGATTAAGATTAGAAGTTCATATCTCCTAACTATTTTTTTTCCAATCGCAACAGGATTCCACAATCGGATGTAGGAATCTTCAAAGAAAAAAAATTGATAATTTTCCTAAAATACTTTCGAAAAAAGGTAATTTCTGTGATGAATATCGTTTTATTTATAATATCTTATTTTTAATAAACCAACAACTGAAAATTCATCAAAGCATGGAAAATGTTTACGAATTTTCTAGTGAGAAAAATTAAGTTTTTAAATAAATCACTTAGGACTTTCTTGTCAACATAAATAGGAATAATGAATTGAATATTGCGAAAATAAACTTTGCGAAGAATTGAGAAAAATTCGATTAAGGAAACGTGTGACAGAATTCAATCAACAGGCATTGTATATCAACTTCAAAATGCATTTATCAACATGAACATTCATTTACACAAAATACGGTCTATATTTTTAGAGAGATCTTATTATGATCCATAAGTCGTTATATATTAATCAACAAATTTAAAAAAAAGAAGAATTGCCATTCCGTTATCACAAACAAAAGTGACAGCGTTGAACTAACAAGCCGGAAAAGGAAAAACCGCGCGCTATGGAAAAAAGAATTACAAACTAATTAACTTCCTCTAAAAAAAGAAAGTTTTTTTCGTAGGAAACCGGTCTGCAAGGGGGTCGAAAAAAGACGGGGAGAGTGTGTGTCCTACAAACGAGGCTCCCAAATCTGGAGCACCTATATTAAGCAAGTGGCAATGGCCGACAATGAGCATACCATCTGACAACGACAGAGGAGAAAGATCGTAGAGTTTGGAAGAGAGTGGTCAGTTGGATTTAAGTTGGTTTGGGAGATCTGAAATTCTCGTCTGATCTGTGATTGAAGTAAGAAAAATTTCAGTTTTTGTTTTGGTTTATTTTTATAATATTTATACGTTTCCTATCATATTATTAATTAAATGAGTAAATATATTTTACAGCAAACTGAATTAAATTGATAAATCTTTGCTTTCATAGGTTTGTTAAAGATAAGGACAAAGTTTTAGTAATTGTTAAAGATATAATGGGTTTTTATATTGGGAAAAATAGATTGAAGTATTTAATTTCCAATTTAAAAATTCTTTTAATAATCTTCTGGTAATATCTGAAAAACTTATTTTTTTTTTTGTACTATATATGTATACAGAAATTATTGTATTCGTGAAAAAAATGGATTTGATATTTAAATGATTTTTGATATCTTGAACATATGAAATTACAGATTAGTTATATTTTAAAATGCTCCATGTGTATCAAATATTTAGTTACAAATGTGGATTTATTAAAAAAATATTTGCCATTATAAAGTTTTATATGATATTTCACGGTATATCCTTTTTTAGACGCAAATATCTAATAATACATTATTTAAGAATATTGTGTAAATTAATTATAATTATACAGGGTAACAAAAGTTCCTTCTCTGAGTACAAAAAATGTTATAAAATGTCACATGTTTGTTTCGGTATGTTATAAAGATGGTTATAAAGTTTTTAATAAAACTACTTGCATCAGTAAATTTTAATGAGAGCACCCTTGGTTGCTCGAAAAATGTCGTGGCACTTCAGTTTTTACTAAATATTGTCCAACAATGCAATTGTTACATTGGACACAGTATCGGTAATTCGATCTCTGAATGTATTTATATTTTCCTCTAGTGTTGCAAATATTTCGTATTTTATGAAATCCCAAAAGTGGTATTGAACAATATTGGTCAATTTAAATCATGGAACCAAAGAACATATTGAACGTTTTTCTTCGTTGAAATTTTGATAAAATCAAATGTAAAATCCTCGTTTCTGTATTAGTTGCACTATCTGTTGGACCAAGAAAAAATCAAGAACATGTTTATTCCATTGTAAAAATTTTACAGTGTTATATTCTCTTGTTCATTAGTAATAATTTTATTTTATTACCAAGGAAAAATTTTATGGCCACCTTGTATTATTAAGACATAATTTAAGAACAAGGCATTAATGAATTATAGATATATTATATATGTCTAATAATGTAATATTTGCAAGCCCTCTTTTTAACTGCGATTACTTTTAAGTTTCAGAAAATTCAAATAAATCTGTAGTTGGAGCAAAAATGTTAATTTCATGATAAAATATACTAAATATGACGCAATGTCAAAAATTCATTAGAAATTGTAAAGCATATGTTATGCTTAAAAAGCATGAAACATTCCAATTCTCCTGTGTTATTTCTGTCGTTAAGATCTCTTTTTCTCAATTTATACGAAGGTTACAATATTGAATAAGGTAGGAATAGATATAATTTTCACTATATTCTGATATAACAAAATCGGCTTACGTTAAAATGTTTTGGGGAACGAATAAATATGAAAATTTCTCACGAAGTTGCTGATTTATGGCATATTAATGAATTTATATTTCCTTTTTAATACCTATTGTATCGTTCACTGCATCAAAGTACTTTTTATGCATATGATGTATACAAAATGAGAATATATTAACCATAAGAAACTCAATTGCTTGATGAATCTTCATAAATTTTGACCGCTTTGCCAAACATCCTTTCTAGCAATAAGATCATTCAAAAATGCAAAGAATTTCTAAAAAATACAATGAAAATTTAGTGCCCAAAACCTAATAAACCCTTATAGTTTATCTCATAAAACAATTTATCTTTCCCTTGTAGCATAGTTTGTTATATAATATTATAGAATATTCTTCGATGTCATATTATATGGTAAAATATCTGTGTGCTATTAAATTTCTGAATTCTCTGAAGTATTAAAAGAAAAACAACCCCCAAAATATTCAGAGATTTAGCTACCTTTTTTTTGTTTGGAAGATATTAAAAGTCTGGAAATAAAATTTGGAAGCAGATGTAGAAAATTTATGCAAGTTTTCTTCACCAATAAAAAGGAAAAGCTGATTTATGACATTTTGATATTACAGTGATGATATTAATCAGTGTTAGATCTTAGAAGCTAGCAGACTAACCGTTCTAACAGACCGTGGTTTGTAAAGAAGTGTCATAAATTGCCAAAACATTAAATTGATTTTTAAATATTCAATTACATTGTCTCTAAGAATATCTTCAGACTCCAAAATTTCACATGTTTTTTTATTTAATGAGACTAATGATATTCACCATATGCGCAGTATTTAAAGTCGGCATTCTCAGGGATTTTTTTTAGGTTCTAAAATGTTATTGATACAATTCCTTTCTGACAGATATACTTACTCTTAAAACAATTGGAAAAGGTAGTTAGTGTATCTGAGCTTCGCAAATCTGGGATTACCAGAAAAAATTATTCGAAATTCTAACAATATCTTAGCCAAATTATCATTGATTTTAATAAAAGTTATTAAAATCAAATTATAGTAAATTTTAGTGATGTAATATTTTTAATTTAATATTATTTTTAGCAATTTTCGATTCAATAAATATTTATCACAGTTTCTGATAAATAAAAAGAATTTTTTCTTTAAAATATACGAGTATTTCAGTTGATGAAAAATATATTACCCTTCTTATTTCTTCGTCAGAATTTAATGATTTTGCAAATCAACTATATTTCTAGAATATTTGAATACCAGCCACTGAATTGTTAATAATAATAAACCTTGAATAAAGCAACAATCCTAAAAAAAATTAAGTTTTTAAAATTTATATAATTACTTATCGCAAAAGCCATGATGCCAATTATAAATGTTTTAATGATAAATATTTGACTTTGAGAGAAAGTTAGTGAAATGAAGACACAGATCTATTCAAAATCAACCTATAATATGGGCTTGGATATGTTAATCATGAATCGCATGTGACTAGGTACGCTTAGAATCAATTTAAATATTGTATGGCATTTTTAAAATACGACATTCATCAATTATAGTTTTTGCCCATCAATGAAATAGAAAAATAATCTAAGGAATAAATAAATTGTCTAAATAATCATACATGTGCAGTAATATAAATAACACGTTCTTTAAATAACAACAATGATTCTTCTGTATAACAGTGATGTTATACAGAAGTAATGATGTATAACATCTGTATAACAGTGATCTTCTGCATAACAGTGGTGTTATACAGAAGTTCAATAGGATAAAAATATCTAAAGCTTATTATACAGATCATATGCTTTTAAAAATAATTTACGATAATGACAGCTTTTATATCTCAAATTTAATGCTTTTGCAAATCAAAGCGAATATAATTTAAAATAGGCCCCAAATGATTGAGACTCGCGCATAAAAATAAATATATTTAGTTAAGTATTTACGCCGCCAGTAAATCGAATTCATAAAATGCGTAACAATGGCACATGATTAGGGCAATTCTCTACAATAACAATCATATCTGAGCTTTTGATTCCACGAACTCTAATAAGTTCTTTTCTAATCTTCACGATTAAAAATGAATTTATTGTTATCCCTCTGTAAAATTGTAAAAAGCTAGAACAAGAACCTACATATCTTTGTTCTTTTTCGTAGCTCAAGCAGGGTCATCCTAATATCCAACGAAGCGTTGCAAACAACCTTGGAAATAATGACCAGACAAAAATTCATTATTATTTTGAAAAAAAATATTTTATTTTAACTCGCGTAGTCAACTTTTGTTAAAACAATTCTAATTAAGGCGAGTTATCTTACAGTAATGGGTTCGATAGATTTGAACTGCTATAGTGTGAAATGCGCCATGACGCTTACTTTTCAAAAGAAAGTCAACCATGAAAAGGAAACTTTTGAGTTTTCTTTAAAAGTGATATCAAAGTTTTTGTTGAACTGCAAACTAAATGTGCAGTTTTAGTCGTATAACTTGGAGAACCAAAAACTATTAGCAGATAGTGTTGTAGAGCGCGTGCTCAAAGAATTGAAGGACTTATAGACTTCAAAACTTAAGTATCCAGCGTAAAGGAAGTTAAAAAGTGTCAGACAGAATATACGAATATTTTTGTAAGTGCTTCAAGAGATGAACAATTTATAAACATTTAAAACTTAAGTATTCATTGAAAAAATAACAGACCGAATATTTTTGGATAGGGCGTGTTTATAGAACTGAAGGAATTAATAGACTTTAAAATTATGCAGTGAAAAGGAAGTGAAAATATTTTAGGAGAGATATCTTTGTACAGCAAATACTTAAAGAGAGGAAGTATTTATAGACTTTTAAAATTTAAATACTTTTATATAATTTTTTATTTAAATTTTATCGGTTTTGTAACTGGATGATTTCGTATTCATTAAAGATTTACCTTGTATGAACGTTTGGTAGATGTTTGAGGTAGACTTTGAGGACTAAACGACCTCATACTGGTGAGGCGTTAAAGTCAAGAGAGGCTGCTGTCTCAGTTCAGTCATCATCTGACGAGATTCAAAGTAAGACTCCTTGCCAGTGTAATGCCCGAGTGGCTTCAAAATAGGATATAAAATGTATGATATATTTATAATTAAATAAAACAAGGTTTAAAATAATATTTAACTTTTAATTATACAACTCCGTATAATTTCGATTTATTGTACTAAAATCCACCATAATATTAATGAAGTTTCAG
>JAPMOR010080153.1:0-12239 GCA_026543865.1 Argiope aurantia | reverse complement strand
AAGTCTTCAAAGTTCTGTCAAGTTCGTTTCATTCCTTATAGAAATGCATAAGTCACAAGTCGGGTAACCGCATGCGGTCATTTAAGTCAAGTCCGGGTACAGAAAAGTCCATAATCGGGAAATATAAGCTCAAATATATACAAAGCAATAAAATAAGTCCGCAGTGAGAAAATATATAAATACAAACACAAAATTTATACAAAATAAAATTATATACAATATATACAAAATTGGGTTTCATGACTTCATTTCTTTCGATGTCTGAGCGATGATAATTTCATTTCTAAATATGGAGGAATTGGTCTTCAAAGTAAAAATGGTGACTATGGAAAATAACTATGATAAGATAGATAAGTTGCTATTGTAGATAATTCGGAGACATTTTTATAGTTCCATTCAATAAATATTGAAGCTATGTAGGACTTCAAATTATGATGGATCCACTTTTTCTTTCTTGGCGCTTTACAAAGTTCAATGATCTTTTGGCTGAAGCTGTCAACAGTAATGCTAAAAAATGTCTATTGTCTTTATAACAGAATAGGCAACGGATTTGGAATGATATCAAATTCTTTTACAGGTTGCTATTGCAGAAGTATTATCACTGATATTTTCATAGCTGCTTTTAGTTGAAAAAGGCCTGATGCTTAATAACCCACTCTGCACATGCAGAAATCCCGTCCGGTTCAACAGATTGAAGATGAGCAAGGGGATCTTCAAATGTCAGATACTCATAAAACGGGTTTGTAAAAGGGTTGATGGCAACTGAAGCAATAGGCGGTTCTGGTTGCAGCAGGTTAGCAGCCTCGTCGATAGTAGACTCATATTCAGTTTCTTGCTCGTTAAACTGAGTCATAGTTTCATCGACAGAAGTGGCTGCGTCTGCTTTCTCAATACGTTGTTCACGAGCCATTGATGCTTGGCATCCAACCTGATTTTTATTTAATTCCTCCATAATAGCGTTTTTCCACATCAAAATAAATGGTAAGAAAAAGATGCACGAAACCCAGTCATTCAACCAGAAGACTCTAAAATAAGTCCAAAGGAAAGTGCATAAAGAAGCAAATTCCAACAAATCCATTTTTTAATTGCGAAAGTTTTTTTTCCTCCAAGAAAAATCAGTAAGAAGCGCACAAAATAAAATACAACACCTCGCTCAAGCTGATTGAACTTGAAAATGCTGAGTTTAACAATGATATAGCTAAATGGATTCTCTGTTTAAAAAAGTATTATTTACTCTATTATTACAATACAGTAAACTCTGCATTTAACAACACAGCAAACACTGCATACAGTAAATAATATAGTGTAACAGTACATGTGAATACATTATTTCACTCACCAAAAAATAAAGCAAATTATTCTATTAATCTTTGCTATTACTTCTATTTTTATAGAGTAGTATATTTGTTTATAAATAAGGTTTTAAATTATAGGACTAATGGACTTTAATATTTAAAAAAAGGCATTTCACATTGATTTGCACATTGCAAATCAAATATATTGCATCCTTTTGTGATTATCAACAATTCACCAACGTAAACAAAGGGAAGAATTTTATTCCTAAATATTCAATGGACCTAGCATGTTTTTTTCAAATTTCCTATTGCATTTCTCTGTATATTTTAAAGAAATAACTCATGTTGATATATTGTTAGTAGAAATAAGATAAATTCTTGAATATTCTAGTAATTCTAAATAATACGCCCCCCTTTACAAACTCCGAGTACAGTGACACTTATATTCTATGACTCTTAATACAATTAAAAAAAATAAGTATATATTTAAATAATCTTCTTTATACCGCTGAATCCACGAACAGAAAGTAGGGAAAGAAATCAAACATTAAACCTTAATAATTTTTTAACATAACTGTAAATTATATCAAGAACTTCAATCAAGTCTAAATACTATTCATAAATTATCTTCTGTGATACTTATATTTGGATGCAACATTCAACTCAAATTCTCAAATAAAATAATTAATATTCTTAATAAACTTAATGGCAGCACGCTTTTGTTATTCCCGTTCTTTAAGCGAGGGAAATACAACAGACATATCCAGTTACCGCCCTATTGCTCTGATTAGTTGTTTATGTAAAATTCTAAAAAAGACGATTAACCTTAAGCTTCTTTATATTTTACAAAATAATAAAATTATTCATCACTATCAAAATGGTTTCCGAAGACTACTATCCACTTTAGACAATCTTTAAACAATTGAGACAAATATCCGATATGTTTTATTTACAATAGAAATATGTTGTGGCCTTAGTTTTCGACACTGACAAAAGTTTATGAAAGTGCATGAATGCAGGGCATTCTGAAAGATTTGAATTTGATGGCCAATTTTCCCATTTTTAAACAGAACTTTTTAATATTTTAGACATTTCAAATCAAAGGGACTTCAGAATTGGTTAACATTCACGTTCAAGAGAAAGTTCCTTTCACATAGAAAACTTATTAAGCGATCACTTTTTATCTAGAAACAAGTAGCATTTTAAACCAAATGCACAACTTAGGAAAAATACATCTTTGCGCTCATGATTTGTACATTTCTTGGTAAGGAAAACTTATGAATGTTATTGGATGGTAACAGCAAAATGTAATTAATAGCATACAAAGTTTATATGTTATTAACAGTTTTGCTTTATTTAAATCGAAAACAGCATCCACTCGCTTTTGCTGTACATGTAATATCCATTTGGATCAAATAATAAACCTGAAGTCTTTTTAATACTACTTGTGAAAGAAAGTTATAATATGTAATAAAAAATAAACATTTTTGTCTTATATGATAAATCTAAAGACAAAATGAAAATATAATTATCTTTTGGCCTAGGAAGATATCCTAGGAAGCAGGCCAACACTTCTATGATTCGCATTTATACAGTTATTATTCAAGACAACGGATTTATAGTTTATGGCTAGGGAAGAAAATTTGTTCTTCAAAGATTTGATATAATATATCACACTGCTCTAAGAATATATTCATAGGCCTTCCGGACATCTCCAGTTAAAAGTTTATATGATGATTGTTGTGAGCATCCCTTTAGAATAAGAGACAAAAGTAGTCGTTGCCTTTTTATTTAAAAAACACCATTATTTCCTAATCATCCTTTTCATAACTTTCCACTTCATTCTCATTTAACCACCTGCGACAGAATGGAAAATTGTCCATTGCCATTTTTTCACTAAAGTGCAGATATCGGATTTTAAATTAAGCTACTATATAAACACGTGTTACAGCAAGTAATAAGTAATTTTAAGCTTCTCGGAAAGCTATTGTTTTTTATTATCTGAACCTTTTTTTAAAAACTTCTCTAAATCCCAAACAGCAAATACAAGTTACCAAAAATTATTTTTTTAAAACAGATATTAGTTTTCTTCCCCATTTTTTGTGTTCAACTGACACATTATTTGGAATTGTTTCCTAGAAACAAAATTTTGTACTTTACTTTAGTTATATTAATGTCCCGTTTGAAGCAACACTAGGGCTATTTTTGGACGGACCTCGTAATTTTGAACCGCGGTCAGATGACGAGGACGACACCTGAGCTGACACTCCCCTCTCCACACCACACCAGCAGGAGGACGTTTGGGCAGGACGGATATACGTGCAACAGAGCCCCTTACACGACGGTTCTTCGGTAGAATCGGGTATCGAACCTAAAATCCTCTGGTTCCCTTACCACCAGGCAACCGCGGCCCCTACGGCTAACATATATGTGGAGATTAACTGAAGTGAGAAGAATAGCTGTGCTGGTGTGTGTAGCTGATACCGGTAAGAATGCGTACTGGTAAAAGCTCCGGTGGAAACTCCGAGAAATGAATATAAATTGAAAATGAAATCTACTATTATGTATGTAAATAGTTTTCAAACATTTAACCTATATAAAAAAATAAACTTATGTCATCAAGAAAAGTGTTATCACTTGTATCAAGGCATAAGACAGGCTTCCAAAATCAAAAAGTTTCGCCACATTGCAAGCATAGCTACTCAATTAAAATACACTATCATTATTGTTGAAGTGTAATTTAAAATAATACTTGAGTTTGTTTTGATAAAATTTATTTTATATAAGTTGCTCGATATGACTAAAGTAATATTATTAATATGGGTGACGAAAAGAACTAGTATTAATATAAATATAGATATGTCAATGAAATTTGATGAATTATATCTTATCACAATAAAGATATTGTATCATTAAAATTGAAATAATAAAAATAAAATGGTCAAAAATATTAATTTAAATTATATTCGTTCTATAATGAAAGAGCATTCTATTCAGTAGCTATATTTCAAAGTGGAAAATTTTCAAAATCTTGTCAGTTATTCAGACAAGTGACTCTTTCAAAGATTCATTTTTTCAGTATTGCTTGAAAAAAAATTGGAAGAAGGAATTAAAGGTTGATAAAATATCTGGGTATACATTCATATAAAACAAAAAATTTAAATCATATAATGGCTGCAGTAAGCAAGGCATTGTTGATATTTTTACTCATATAAAATTTACAGTGAATATTTTCGATTTCCGAGAAAAATGGAGGATGATGAAGAGTATACGCCCATTGACAATAATTTTAGAAATAATAAGCATTTATATGAAATAAACTTTATCGAATTCCATTTGTAGGTTTCAGGTGGGGTACTCTGCCGTGGCCTTTCCCGAGATAGAATGCACAATAATGTATTGCTTTTTCGATTTTTCACAAAAACTGAAGATATTAGAGGACAAACGATTAGTGATAATTAGGAACTTTCATCTGAAGAAAAATCAACAAAATCAGCTCAATGATTATCTCTAGGGAAATTTGATGCCTGTTTTATTTGTATAGTGACATAATTTTGCTTTTTCTTCAATATTAAGGGTGCATAGAGCTAAAAGATGAATAATGACATATGTAGAGGTCAAATGAAAAGGAACTAATATGAATAAAAAAATATGAAAAATCGGACCGGCAAATCCGTGGTCGTTTAAGGGGGTGGAAGTGACTTGTGTATTCCGTTTCCTTATTATTTTTAATATATATGTACAATATTTTTTTTCTATTTTTCAGGCTCCATGTTATTGCTTTTTAAATCCTTATATTTTTTAGTTCTCGTAGAAGATTATACATTCATGTAATAGGAACAAATTAAACACATGCTGTATATAAACCATAATATTGTATTTAAATCATAAACCAGTCTAAGAGTTCAATTGTTAAATATTATTGCTTTAAATTAATCTCATCATTTGTATGACTTGATTAAAATATTTTCCTATTTCATGAATTTAAGTTAGAAATAACAAACAAATACAGGATGAATAAAAAATTCTTAAATTAATTTAAATAATTTTATTTATCTATTTATTTTCAATTCCTTCCCTAACGAGTAATGGTTTAGAAAATATTTATTTTAAATTTCTAATAAATGCTACCAATATTAAAAGCAGATAGAATATATAATAAATTAACATTAATAATATGCGAAAAAAATTAAATATTTTATGAATTTAGCAAACACAGGTAAAAAAGAATTTCGCTGAAACACAAAAATTTTTCTCCCTTTTTCTGTCTAGCAAAAAGATATGAATGCATTTTGTACTTGATAAAAATCAAATAGATAATAAAAAAAAATACATTTTCTATTCTCAAAACCATATTATAAGTTTAAAAAAATATAATTATACATTATTTTTGATAGAATTACAGAGATATAATCAGAATAATTTTGATAGTTTTTCAATTAAAAATTTTATTTATGACGCGAAGATAATGAATATGATAGATTTTGGATTTGCATACACAGCGTGTATTGGAAGTTTATTATTCTTCTATAAAAATAAATAAATTGATACAGAAAGGGAAGCATACAGAAAAAAATATGCTACATTTTAAATTTTTAATAATTAAATCAGAATGCAGAGTAGTTTTTATTTTTAAATTGCATTTGTTTCCTATAATTATGAGTTATTAAAATCATTTTGTCTTTAGTTTAAACTAATTTATATGCCCGACATTGCTTGGAATTAAAATCCTTTCATGTATAATATTTTAACTATTCATTGATAAATATTATAATATAAAAAACCTCTTTTTACTGTTTAAAAAACAGTTAATTCAAATTTGAATATGAATTAAATCAAACGACTTTTAAAAACCATCCATAGCTGATTTTTTCTAAAATTATTAACATTTGTTAAATGAGTATTGCACATTTTGTTTGCTAGGGCTGAAATATAAAAAAGGTTGTTTTCGCTTGAACGATTGATTTAAGCTTATTTTTATGAACACTTAACATTTAATTAAATTCTATAAAAACATTATCAAAAGACGTATTAAAGTAAAAAAGAAATAGAAAAATAATGGTACTGAAAGTAATTATAAGAGTAAAATGGCAAAAACATTAATTTCTAATTAATTGAATATTTAATTAACTTTTGTACTTTGGAAAGTAATGTCTTTCTCATGTTTTATCTAAATAACGTGTCAAATAATATTGAATTCGCCTCAGTTGTTTAGAAGGAGATATGAAACATATGCATACAGTATATATACTTCTATACATATTTTTACATACATAATTACAATTACTCGTTATTACATTTAAAATAAACACGGGATTAAAATATATAGCTTCTGTACTTTCATAAATCTGCTACAAAAATATTTTTTCATCAAAATGCTGATTGGATATTCTAACACATAATGCATAGAGCGCGTCTAAATGAGAATCAAAATGCGACTTGAGCAGTTTTATTCCCAGAGGGTGTATGATAAGTTTCAGGCAGACATGTCAGCAGAAACAAAATATAAACCAATGAATGGTGATGCATCTCTGACTGAAAGAAAAGTCACATCCCGTCGCATATTCTTACAAATAGACGCTATACTCTGTAAACCAATTTCTTTCAACATGCAAGTGAAACCGTCATTTGGAGTTAAATTCGCATAAGACTAAGAACCACGCCACATAAGTTTCGTCTTGAGTTTGTTTGGAAGAATCACCAGTAATACATTGTGCGTGTGCATGTGCATGCGTGTGTTGTTCACACAAAGGCACATAGTCTCTAACCTTTTTATAACTAATTTGGAAAATACTCGAATAGACACAATCCCATTTTCATATCACCATCTCAAAAGAACATTTTTTTGTATAGATAAGCTAGTCCAAGTTCATATCTCAGATTTTCAAATAGGCATTTCATTGAAAAATAATAGTGCATTTAAGGAGAAACTAAATGAAGTAATTGGTATTCCACATATATAGATAGTATATGGAGTATTACTTATACTCTTACATATAATCCATGCAGAAAAAGAATACATGTATTAAAGATCAAAGACTAACCAATGATTTTATCTTTTCCAGCTGACTTCATTCAGCTTTAGAAACCAATATGCAATACTCTACTTTGAATAAGTCCAGAAATTACAAAACAGCATCTGGACATGACAATCAATAAACAGAAAAGAAGCAATGTTATTAAGGTTAGGTAAGTATTGGTATTAAAATAAGATGAGATTTCAAGCTCTTCTCAATCTTTCTGCGAAATCAGAATTATTGGAAGAAAGTTTGCCATTTCTTTTGCAGTTCTTTTTCAATTGGATAAACTTCCCAGATTTAATAACCAATAAAAAAACAAATTAGTATACTTATTGTGGTAAAATAATAGAAAAACTTATTTTTAATTAAATTTTTAATCAAATAAAGTTTTTGAATCTTCATTTTTATCGTTGACTATCATTTCAATTTATTAAAATTTATATCAGAGATAATATAATTTGTATGATTTATTGTTTAAATATATTAAGTATTGAAATGTAATAATTAATTAACAATAGTTATTAATTAAGTAAATTGAACTTTTTATTTAGACACTGTTATGTCGAAATTTTATTTAGAATGATTTCAGCTTTGTTCAGTATTTCAACTGTCTGGACGCTGCTTTGTTATATTACGGCCCAAAATATCATCTGCCATGTAGAGAGATATACATTTATTTTTTTATAAAGCACTTTGCTTCCTATATAACAATAAAACATATTAAATGTGTTCTTGAATTTATAGCTTTTTGTAAATTGTGAGACAGATATATTTTTGTTCTTTTTATAGTAAGTCTTTACTCTTTATAACTTAAAAAAGGTCATTGATCAACTGACGTTTTAAAATTGCATATTTCTTATTTTTTTAAAAATTATGCCTTAAAAATGTTCTTTATTTAAATAAATATCCACATTTTCTGAGCAGCATTATTTCTATTAATATCAAGCATTATTTAATTCTTAATTATTGATTTTATTAGGAATTTTTTCTAAATTCCCATCAATTCTTTTAGGAGGAAAATGATAAGATACATTTTATTGTTTTCAAATTCAGTTTAAAAGATGGAATGTGGAACGAATCAAAGAACAGATTATTGAGAAAAAAATATCACAAACGTATTCCATTTACTGGTTATTCCATTTAATAAACAGGCTAAACACTTTCTCTCATTAATGCTCACTCACCTACACATGAATGCGGGAGGCTCTCATACCAAAAGTAACAGATTATGGCCGTTTTGAGAAAAAACAAATATCCGAATCAAATGGCCAAATACATTAGCAATTAGTTGAAACTATGAAAAATAATTGAATTATTTCTATATATTTGTAGGATAAATGCTGTTGTTACCATATACTTCTAAAAAATTAAAATTGTTTCAGATAAAGTTCTTTGTCGAAAGTGCTCGCTGCAGGCCAAATCCATTAGATATCTAATTACTCTTACCAAATATTCCGCGAAATATTTGCTAATAATTCACAAACGTCAATCAATACGTTTCCACAAGAGATTTAAGTACGACCGAGGAATTTTTAAGATCAACAAATTCATAAAGCGAAATTTTTTTTTAAATTATTTCAAATTTCACACATGTTCTTTTTTAATCTTGTCTTTGCTTTTATAATAAAACCACTAACCACATGTTAAATATTCTGCATAATTAAGTGGTTTTTAATTTTTTTGGTCTTATTTAAATGTTAACGAGTTTTCAAAATGAAAGAAATATGAAATTACAGTTCTTTAAATGCCTTGTTTTATTCTTGAAAACAGCGAATCGAATTGAAAATATTTAAGTGAATCTGAAATATTTTTTGTTAATATTTCAAAAATAAAAAAGTTAAGGTAAATTTTTACTTTATTTTTTTTTGTTAAAATTTAAAAGATCATCAATTTTTATTATCTAAATAATGAGCAAGGGAGTTTGTAAAGTAAAAATAGAAGATTAAGAAACGTAAGCTTTAATGCATATTAAAGAGTATTTGATACTTTAAATGAATCAAGATATGTACCAGTTAGGACGAAATACTTATTACTTATCTTCACTTTGAATGATTGTTGTTTTTTCATTTCTAATATATATCCTTTTAATTTTTTTCTGTAATGCATATGAGTTACAAAACTTTATAAGCGTTACTGTATGCATGTATTGAATGTTGTTAAGTAGTTTTCAAATAAAATTTTTAGAAATCAGACATTATTTTTTTATTTATTTAATTCATAAAAGACACAATTGTTATTCGATTACAAGTTTTAAAGAAAAAATACAACTCGTCCATTAAGAAAAGACTATTTCAGTCATTCACAAATTTAATTTCACTTTTTTTATTTTAATTAAATGCAGGATATGCAAATTTTGTCACAAAAACTGTGAATGAAATGGTTAGTATTTTGAAAAAGTTATTTTATTTTAATTTTGTTGTATAATATATTACTTTTCACTATTCTACATGATGAACGTTACTTTTCTTTAATAGATTAAATAAACTTCATATGGCAAAACTTTTCATGATTATGATGTATTCAGATTCAATATGTGTTTATTACGGTAAAGTATAATATTTATATCACCATTTTGAATGTATGCATCTAAATGTTTCTTTCAATGGCGACATTAACTGGTGGGAAAATAGGTATAATGAATTTATGACTGTTTTTATAGTGCAAAATAAACTTCTAAATATCAATGAAAAAAAGGTGAATTTTATGACTATAATAAAAATGTAGATTAAACTCAATTAATCATTACACATTTTCTGATTATTTTTATAGCACCTAAAATTTCGAATTATGCAAAAAAGTGTTCAATGGTATTATTATTATTTTTAATTATTATTATTTTTATATTTTTCCAGTTGCTAATTATTGTTTCAAAAATTCCCTGAATGCCATAAACATTATAAAAATCAGAAACAGTATTTTATTACTTTATTTTAACAAAAAAAAAATTATATCTGTGTAGTGCAAGATGTAATATAAAATGAAAAAAATATATGAAAGGCTTACTGTATCGATAAAGTAATAACTACATGCATTGGTTTTTTGCGTTATTGATTTCAAGCCCAGATTACATTTGCATTTTGTAACAAATTTCTTTTGAATAAAAATAAAAATTTCTCATCCTTTAAAGTATTATCATCATCGTATATTGAGCCATGTTGCTCAATATTTTTTTAAATATATGTATGAATGTATGTATATAAGTGACTTATACTAAATTAAACGAAAGTCATATATGTACATTAATAGATATAAATATATATACCTAATGTATCTATCTACCCAGTTGTTATTAGTTACCTATTACTATTATTTGAGAAAACGGAAAACAAGCCGTTTACTGCTATTGACATACTCATTGCTTATTAGTGAAAATTATCAAGTACTTCTTGTTGGCTGTCAGAGAATTATTTCCAAGCGAAACGCGAATGCGGGCCACTTCTTCCTGAATGGCCTGCAAGAATTCTGAGTATTGATTAGGAGCTAAGAGTAGATCTACTTCACCTTTATATATTGTAAATGCTTGGCATAAGAACAATCCAATTATACTATATCAAGCGAGATTACTCAATAACAAAAAAATTCAAAGTATTGCTAAATTAACAGTATAATTTTTTCTATATAAATAGATTATATAAAGTACTTCCTATTTTATTTTTATGTAGATAAAAAACAAAATGACATATGATTTTTAACTATTCGCATTTAACCCTTAAATGCATGATTATTTGTTTTGAATTTTAAAGGAATATATTATTATAGGAAAATAGTTTATTATAGGAAAAAAAGTCATAGGTTACGTAAAAAAAATCAGATAATAATATGTTATATTTATTTTGAAAAAAGTTTTATGTAGACTTTTGGCAACATACAGTATTTCTGAAAAATCTATTTAATATCTAATATATTTTTCAAATACAATGTGAAATATTGATAGTTTGCCTGATAACTGATGAGAAGTAATTTTTTAATAATTAGATAAATCACTCTTTTATAGGGAATTCGACAATAGAAACTATCTCTTCAAGTAACACACTGAACTTCATCACTCACTACATTCAAATATTATATAACTTACCCATCAAAAGTAATGTCAACTTTTTGCTTTCACACATGATTTATTATCTATGGTTACCAACATGCATTCGGAAACGGACACACTCGGTTTTTTGAATAAAATTAAGTTAAACTGTATGTAGACAACTAGCAACAATATGTATTTAAGAATTAATAATTCTTCATGTAAATGAAAAAATAACTTTCAAATTATTTTGATGCCTTATTAAATGTTTAAAATTAATATTCTGTAACTTAATTTACAAATTTAAGCAATATTCTGTATGATTTTCTTATTTGCAGCAAAAAAAAAGCGAATGAAATCTTTTTAATTTTCTTAGGCGAATATTTATGCCTTTTCCTTTCTTCATCGATCGATTCAGAGGATTTATCGCTTTGCTTTCATTCCTAAATTCAAAATATTGTTTTGTTTTGTTTTTCCTCATACTTATGAATATAAATAATGTTGCTCATATAGTCTAGTCTAGAATTTTTCACCTATTATTGAAATACTTTAATAAGTATTATATTCACTTTTTTTTTCATTTTTTTTCATTTATTTTATCTCATTGATATTTTTATTTTTTTCCACTCTAAATATTTTTTACTCTTTGCTTCTTAGAAACGTTATCTACAAAATTGAAGTTTTAATTTTTAATACTCCGAAATTCCTTTTTTAAGGATAGGGGGTGGGGGTAGAGTGAATGTTGGTATATCTATTTTATCTTATTTCTTCTTTTATGTATATCTTGTATGATCATATTGCATTATATTTGATTTCTTCCATTTCTTTTATTTTGTTTTTCATTGTCTCTCTTAACTTTGTTTAAAGGATTTCTGTTTGTATAAGATCTAAGCTATTTTCATGCTT
>JAPMOR010080145.1:25155-45883 GCA_026543865.1 Argiope aurantia | reverse complement strand
TGGCGCATTGTTCTTAGACCAAATTTGCATATTCCTTTCAAAGTTTGTATAAAAACCATCTATGTGAAACTCGCTCATGTTTGTGTGAATATAATAATTCAAAAATAGAAATAACTGAAATTAGGCATATAAATAAGAGCAATTCTTATTTTTCAGCTTTCTAAGGGTTTAGCTTTTACCTCTATCTTGTTTCAATTAACAGCAAAAATGTCCAAAATTTCAGCATAAAAATGCTTCTAGGCGACTTCATCAACCATGAAATTTTGGAATTTAAGCCTAGGAATTCATTTTTTATATACTTTTCTAGGGGTAAGATTTTTTTTTATTTTCCTGGAATTTACATTGTTAGAGACCTCCATCCTGTTACTAGTCTTCTTTTAGAAATCCTTCTGTCATGCTTTTTCCTTTGGAGTCTTTTTTGAGCGACGAATCTTTGTTTCAAAGTGGTCATTTGTTGCTGAATTAAGTGGACGATCTAATTGGCATAATTCATGCGCTTGTTTGATACAAATGAAAGATGCAGAAGGAAAGGATTTCTTATTGCTTCCGTGCCAAAAAAAGTACGATTAGGCTCCATGGCTGATGTAAATGAAAAATATAAAGAGAGGTAGAACATTAAAGCATATTTCAATGAAGTTTCCACGAAAAAAATTTATGAAGAAATGGAATGAGAATTTGATGCTTCAAAAACTTATCAATTAATATTAATCAATCTAAGCAACAATGGTGATGCCGATAGCAAAACTTCTGCCATCTATAAGCAAATATCAACAACTACCACAGCAACAGCAACAGATCCAGAAACTCGAAGTACTTTGCAATTTTTTACTCCCTTTCTGTCTGAAGTTTTAGATAAGTTCAAAGCACGGATAGAAATGGTTTTATCTATTGCTTATGGCTACAGAAGCTTTTGAGTTGGTAATAAACCAGCTTATTTTTCAACGTCTTCGGGAACATTTAATTGAAAGGTTGCTCCCTGCTCTCTCAGGTGTTAAAAAATGGTATACAGGCTATAATAATAATTTTTCAAGGCAATTGCTGGGAGTATTGTAGTCCCAGCATCTGAAGGAGAAGAGGCTGCTTACCAAGCATGAGAAGTAGGATATAAACAGTAAAATTTATATGTATGTACATTGTGATACGACAGGGAGAAATACAGGTCGAATAGATGGCCCCTGAACAAAACTAGAAAAATTGTTCAACCATAATCTTTACCACATTCTTTACCATCACCATAATTTTGAATTAATTTTGAGTAGTTGTTTCGACTTACTAATAAATGCAATTTCCGATACAGACATGACGCTTTTCACAAGGTAAGAGAAAACTGGTCAAACCTCGACAAGAATTTTTTTATAATTGATACCAATGTATGCGATGATGTTTGCTAGACCACTCTTGGATTTTTAAAGACACCTTTCTGAGTAGGAAGAACAACGAGAGAACTATTGAGAATTGATGGAGTTACAATGATTTTTCTTGGAGGCATTCCAAAGATAGGATACAGGATATTATTTGTTGTACCAGGGAGTGCAATTTATGCTAAGTGGATAGCAAAGGCAATACGTTTGAAGATTTACCTATTTCAATATAAATTTCAGCTATCTGATAGGAAACAATTCTTTAAAAGGCTTAAGCATTACTTTTGCTCTCGTAAACATTCGAGCTTGTTTTCTCATCAGAAGCAATTAAAGCATATTATCATGATATTTCCTATTCATTCGATCGACTATTTATTCAAAAATTAACAAGTTTGCTGTCAAAAAATTTTCATATAATCTCTGGTACTTAATTCCTGAAACTGTGACTCTATCCTTATTTGATAACGATGTTCCAACTTCGGTTAAAATAAATGTGGCACAAGTTAAGCTGGAAGCAGACAAAGATGAAGAATCGGAATAAGAAGAAAAAATCAATTAAGGAAATTACATTCTACACCAAAATAATTTTTTTCTTTCTTCACATAAAACGAGTTGTTCTTATCTTTTGTAATTCTTGTAACAAAAATTTTTTCTGAAAATTTCTGTCAACACAGATTTCCTCGATAAGGACCCTTCAACATAAGAGAATGATCTTGGCTTCAACACTGGAATTGAAAAATTTTATAAAAACAGTTGTTGCAAAAGATAATGCAGAAAGAGGTGTCGAACTACCTAATTCAAGAATACAATAACGTTCTTACAAACGTGGAAAAATGATAAACAATTTGTTTTACAAAACTTTGCTGACGATCATAAAAAAATATCTCATTCCTATTAAATCCTTTCTTAGGAGAAATATAATGCTCATTACCCCTTCGTTCACATTATGCTTTGATTCTATAGAAATTATTGCTCTAAATTAAAATGTTTCCCTGATAGGAATTGTTCCGTTATTAAGAAAAATAATATTTTTTTTAAATGTTAGTGTTATTCTAAAGATTGTTCGATTTTTAAGGTGTTTGAGGGTCGTCTAGTAGTTGTCCAATGCAAGTGAAATATTTTGTACAACCATTTTTTTAGATGATTAGAGCATGCTTAGGGAGGTGGAACAACAAAGTTTTGACTTTCGTAAAGTAACAAAGATCTAAGAGTCGTTCTCATGTATCTATATATATGGATAAATATAGATATATGGATATCATTAAAATTGTTAGATCCGTTTTGTCATATCTTTATAGCCGAATTTCAAATCCAATCCATGGAAGAGTTTACTGTCAGTCGCACTCGAAACGCAACAGCTTAAACAAATAAAATTCAGTATTTGTTCTTGTGGTGTTCTGTGTTCTATCACCAAAGCTATTGATTTGCATTGATCTGTTGATCTGTAATCTCAAGTGATCGAAAAGGAAATATCTAAAATCCACATTCAGTTTTATTCACAATTCTATATTATGTTAGAGAGGCGAGAAAGAGCAGAAGCATTTCTTTTTTATTCAAGTTTTTATTAGATGCCATGCAACCAAAAAAAATCATTACGAAACAAACATTTTGTAATAGGAATTAATTTTGAATTCAGAAAAGTGTAAAATTATTATTATTATTATTATTTTAGATTTTGTACAGAAGTAAAATCCACTGCCAAAAAATTCTGTTGATGTAATAATCATTGCAGAGTATTTAATTTGATGAGGAAAAAAAATAATTTCACGAAAAATTTCCTCTTTTTAAATCAATCTTAACAACAGATTATCTTCTTATTATATTATTATATAAAATTATCTTCTGGTCATTTGTATTCGATATCTATCCCATTTGCACTATCTATATATATAAAACGCTTACATGGACACAAAATCAGGCCGAATTTGTTAATCACCGTTTGGCAACACTCCGACATCGCCCGGAAACCTCAGCACACGGTTTGATAAGATTTCAAGCGAACGCTATTCTTGCATCAGTTTGAAATTTTTTTGAACAAAAAAAAATTAACTGTCGAAAAACGAACAACATTTTTTACGATGAGTTTAATTCGTGCCGTCTCGATTTTAAAACGAAGTCGACGAAAAAGGGAAGAGAGGTCAAGAATCGTTCATAAGAAGATCCAGTCGTAATGAACGAGATAGGTTAAATGTTTATGTGTACGGAGCGTAGTTTCCGAACTAGAGGAGCATAGCTCTGGGACTATGTCAGGATTCTGTTCTTTTTTCCGGGCACGTTATTGGGAAAAAGAAGTAAATTCAAGTGGCAAATACGCAAAACGTTGTCATGATAAAAGAAAATTATTTTGGAACATCTGTTGGATGGAACACTGGAAATATTATGGACTGAATTTGAAGATAGCTGCTTTCAGACAATTTATTTTTTTGTAAATATCAAATTTTTATTCTGTTTCTATAGTGTAGCTTTCGAATTTAACAATTGTGAGAAAAACACTTTTTTTTTCTGTAAATATCAATTTTTTTAAATTCTGTTTCAATGGTATAGTTCCCAAATCTGAAAAAATGTGAGAAAAGCACAATTTTTTTTAAATTTGTTTCTTTGGTGGATGTATACAGTTATTTAAATGAAAGGTTATTGCTGTTTACAAAGAACTTTGATGCTGGTGATTTTTTGGAGTGTACTTTTTGCTTTACATCTTTTTACTTCTTTCATTATTTTATCATATTTTGGAATAAATTGAATCTGAGTATATCTGTTGCTAGACTAAAGGGGTCTCGTAGATGGCGAGAGGAGCGAAGTGATCCGAAAGGAACTGCAATAGCAGTTCCTGGGGGTTGGCGAGCATAAGCGAGCAGGGGGCGAAATCCCCTAGTAATCAGTAAAAAGTTAAATTCACAATATCTAAAAAGCTCTCCGACACTTGATGAAGAACATCAAGCCCACATAATAGGTTAACATCTAAATAGGTTTAATTTTAAATACTGAATTACATCCCATACAATATTAATTAATTTTATTCAATACAAACTAAGTTCCTTTTAAATTTGTAACATCCAAAAGATGATAATATACTTTAACATAAGCAATTTAGTTCATTTAACAACGCCAATTAATAAATAGAAATTCAAAGGCTTGAGGTAATCGTAACTTTAAGTAATCGTTAACACTAATAAAAGCAAACGTTTGTGTGTGACACCTAGGCCAAATCTTTTTCGTTTATAGTCATGAAATTTTCCATAATAACTCAATGCCCTTCAACGCCCGAATTTTAAAACTTATTGTATTCTTTTAAATTCAAATTCTAGAAATCTGAAAGCATATTCATAGTTTAATACACGATATGTTATGCAAAATGTTTTTCTTACCATTTTCTTGTCCTTTGCAACAAGGCGAGCGACGAGGTGCAGGGGTTTTATAATCTAAAAAGTACGAAATAAACTTGAATTAATCTTTGAAGAGAGAAATTACAAAATATGTGCTCAATTCTCTACAGCTCATGAGCAGTAAAAATGTTCCCTCACAAAAAAAAAATATTTTTCGATTTTTTAAAAATTTATTTGGAAAAGTTGCTGTATTAGATCAATTGTACTGCTATCAAACTTATCAGATTGTGGAATATATATAAAGCAGTTTTTTTATTGCTTTAGGTTTTGGGTTGGGCATAAACATGCTGCAACATCACGCATCCAGGTATCAGACAGGATATTATGAAGGGAAAAGCATTGATTGATTTTACTCGCTTTAAAAAAATGCATTGATTGTTTTTACTCGTTTTAGAAAATACATTGATTGATTTTACTCGTTAGAAAAAAGACATTGATTGACTTTATTCGTTTTAGAAAAAGTTATTAATTGAAGAGGAAAAATTTTAATTAAAAGATTATCGCAGTTAGATCAATTGTACTGCTATCAAATCAGATTGTGGAATATATATAAAGCAGCTTTTTTATTGCTTTAGGTTTTGAGTTGGGCGTAAACATGCTGCAACATCACGCATCCGGGTATCAGACAGGATATTTTGAAGGGAAAAGCATTGATTGATTTTACTCGCTTTAAAAAATGCATTGATTGTTTTTACTCGTTTTAGAAAATACATTGATTGATTTTACTCGTTTGAAAAAAAGACATTGATTGACTTTATTCGTTTTCGAAAAAGTTATTAATTGAAGAGGAAAAATTTTAATTAAAAGATTATCGCAGTTAAAGAAATATATAAAATGAGACATCGGAAGTTATATTAGTTTATTTAGATCAGAAATAATGTTTAAAAAAAGTTTTTTTTTAAACGGGCTGAACTTTTTTTCACTAATGTAGGTATTACACAAAAGGAAATGCTTAGTAAAATTTTTGGAATGTGTTAATAATTTAGTACACTTTTAATTTCAATACAGTAAACTTTAGACAACCTGGAATTGCAATAGAATATAACCGTTTTTCATCAAAATTATCAAAACGTTAAAAAAATGCTTTTCACTTATTTAAATGGTTTTAGGTGCTCATATATCACAGGATAAGAGTAAGATGGGACTAGAAGCTGAAACACCATTTCTCTTGTTTGAATTTAAAAAAAAATAGTAATCTAAGACAAATAAATTATTTTGTCACTTTAGAACTGATTAAATCATATGACTTTGGAATCATCTCGATAATTTTTTAGGTCATTGTTTATTTTAGACACCATTCATATCTTCCTTGTGCATTTATCGTTCAGAATTACAAAATAAGTCATTGATTATAATCAAATTTTCAGTGAATAATGAAACGAACAACACAAAAATCCATTATGGAAATATTTTGAAATGAAACAATAAATTCAACAATCTCAATGACAACCATTCTACTTTCTTCTGGTAATAAGCAAAACTAATCCTAATGCACATTTTCCACAGAGGTTTAAAAGAAAATTGAGTCACTTGCTGCACTTAATGTTTTCAGCACAGAGAACACCAATTCGGTGCAGTCGATAAGAATCGCTTTCGACCTGCTATTGCAGTCGATAAGCATTGCTGTAAGTAACAGGCTGGTATTGCAAATAAAACATATTTAAATAAAAATTTGTAACGTACAAAGATGAGAAAAGAAAATTTTATTCCATGTTTCAGTTATCAATACAACTAAGGCGAAAAGAATACAATCGCTATGAGCTCTGGAAAATAGGATCTTTCTGTATAGGTGCTCTTTAATCCTTTATTAGTTGGAGTTATTGGTTAAACTTAATATAATGGTGTTATTTCTTCGCCAAGTTCATGAAATATTCACTAAACTTTAAAATAGTTGCCAAAATATCGCCATTTTGGATAAACAAAAGCTACGGCGGAAGTTTCCTGACCAGGTGGCAAAATAAATTCGGCAAGGGGGCAAGTACAATATCTCTAATTTGGCTTCAAATTAACTCATAATAATTGATTTTACATTTAATTAAAGAAAATTAAGTATTATTTTGCTTTTTAAAAAAAATTCAGATACTGACTCTTTCTGCTGAAAATATGCGGACATAATATCATCGACATCCATCACATTGAGTTCTTAGTGAGCCGACCAAAAATAGTCGACAAAATACAATAACTTATTAACCTGTCACCTTGTAGGTTCTACTGCCAAAAGAATTGCAAATTATAAGCCAAGTGAACGACATTTGAATCGGATATCTGAAAATCTGTGGACTTAATGTTGTCGCCATCCATCGCATCGACCAAAAATAATCGAAAAAATGCGATAGCTTAATAACATGTCACATTGTAGCTAATTTTGCCAAATGTAGTCAAACCGTTTAAACCTTATTTCGATTGTTGGCAGCACATTAATTTTAGGATGGTTTTTATATTATCATATTCTTTCATGCCCTGCTCGCCACAATCGCTCTCGAGTGATGAAATCTTTTCAATTTTTTTTCGATTCAAACTCTCAATCAGCGGGGGGGGGAGGGGGCAAGCAGTTGCCGAATTGCTTCCTTGCCTCCCTGCTAACGCCTCCTCTGTGGATAACAAAAAAAGGAGAAACATTCAGCTTTAACATTGTAAAATCGCAATTAAAATGTATGGATTGCTCTCTTTAGCCAGAAGAAAATTATAGTTGCATACTATAGTGCATATCTGCTAGATATTATAAGGAACGACGGGTTAAAGAAAAATAAGTTCAATCTGTCACCTGAATCGGATTCATCTCCTCCATCAGTAGCATTGAAACCTCCGACGACAATGATGGCCCGAAATATCTCTTCATCACTTCCAGCCTCCATTTTTGGGCTGAACTTACACTCTTTCTCCTTGGACAGAATGAAATCTAGGCTTTCCCCGCGGTCATGCTCCTCAAAGTGGTGGTCGCTCGGAAAAATCAGTTTCCCTTTAGGCTTGCCGTTACCCTGAAAAAGAATTTCAGGAGTGTTCGTTTTTAAAGTACGCGTGCAGGCTTGTAAAGTACATTTGTTTGCATTTTTTTAAAATCATATTTAGTTTATTTTACTAATCTAAACGTCCCACAAAAATGATTTTCAGCCTTTTATTTACTTGTTCGCCCTAATTAGACGTCGATGACATCTGACCTTTCGTTGATTTAGCTTGTCGTGATTATACGTCATCGCATTCTCATATGAACAAATAAATTGACAGGCAGTAAAAGATAGGATTATTCCAAAATTTTGATAAGTACTATTCGGTACAGTCAGTAAATAAGAGGTAGAGACCATTAAAAACTTTTATTATTGATTTGTTTGTTTGCTGATTTGTTTATGGAAATTGGTATATTTTCCAAAATCTTTATTAAATGGTCTTGGTATCATTTTAAGATTTAAAAAAAAATTCCTACTGAATAAAGTCAGTTTCATTTCGGTATATATTTTTCTCTTCATTTTAATAATGTGACTAATTCAATTGGATATTCATTGTGTTTAAATGTTATGTTGAAATTCAAATTCACCCATCAAAACTTTCAATAGTGTGTTTTTGTCAATCATTAGCTCCATAATACGATTTATCTTTTATTTCATAATATATACATTTTTTTAATTTGCAGTAAACTGATTTAATTAGTTCAAATTTTCCAGCCGTATTAAATAACGAGGAGAAAATTTAAAAGAATAACTTCTATATTAATCCTTTACAGCATAAAAAGTTAATAATTTAAGTGATCAAGCTGGTCACCAAAGGCGGCACGTATTTATGGGTTTCATTACATAAATTGTATCAAACATACTGCGCTTCTTTATTTATTGACTGTTCTATTAATAAACCACCACACGAATTTCATTTACTTGGCTGGCTGTAAGTTTGAGTTATTTTGCTCATTATACACTCTCAAGGACACAGCCATATAAATATATGGATAAGGAGGTTATGGAATATATGCTCACGGGCATATAGATAGGCTTTCCTTTAAATTGCATCCGTCAAAAATTATTAATTTGGGTTTAATGAACATATTATATATATTTCATCGGTCTGTCTTCTAGCTTATCTGAGTTATCATATTCACAGCCAATGAAGATCCATCTCACAACACAGATGTCAATTCCTCGCAAAATAACACAAAAAAATAACTATTATTGTAGATGACTTTTACTTTCTCGTATATGTATTATATAGGTAGTACAGTAATCGTCAAAAAATTCGAACTTGAGGTTTGAAGACTCTACGTTTTAGACCTCCCTGTGTTCTAAAAATATATTTTTGGAAAATGTTCGTTTGTCTATGAAAAAGATAACTCAAAAACTTTTTGATCTAGATGGATGAAATTTGACATACGTTTATGCCAAGATTGTAGATTCCTATCAAATTTTATGGAAACTTGGCTTAGTGGAAGTCTGTGTGTCCAATTATTCGAATATAATATAACATAATAACTAGTAAATGAATAGATCTAGATAAATAAAATTCTGTACACAGAATTAACATATAGTCTAGACATCTGTCAAATTTTGAGCGAAATTGAACAAGGAATCGATCATTCTGTTGGTCTGTACTTTTAGGAACATGCAAATGTAATAACTTAAAAACACAAATGACTTAACTATATTATTTGTTGTTGTTACTAATGGCACTTGCCGTGGACAAGCTTGGTGACTATGTCAGCGATTTTAAGCCAAGAGAGCGTCTCTTATTTTTAATAGCGCCAACTAGGGTCAAGAGTACGTCTTAGCTACTCACGCATCCCATTCGCTTTCACAACCCCTTTTTACAGTGAGGCCCATTCACACATCTCACAGACAGAGCAGATGAAGAACGATCATGCACGAACCGGGACTCGAACCCATGACGCGCTACCCCCTATGCCAGTTCACCTGCCCTATATGACTTAAATATATCAAAAGGTGAATTAATGATATAAAGCAATGACTTAAATATATCAAACGGTGAATTAATGTCATAAAGCAATGACTTAAATATACTAAATCTGGTATGTAATTTTGTGACTACAAGTATAGTTTTGTATCAAATTTTGTCTTCAATCCGTTAAGAAAAACATTCCTAAAATACAAATTCGATTTTTGATTGCTATTAACGCATGCCAGAGATAACTCTCCAATGATGACATGATAAATTCAGTAAAAATGCTAAATTCAGGCTCAAGGTTACAATTTCGTAACTATTGTAGCGCCTGCTATGCAATGCAGTTCCTGGTATAACATATTTATTAGAGTATATGTGAGAAAGCTTTAAGGGGACCACTCCCACTAGTTTAATTATAAATTTCTTTTATTTTCAACAAGTTCTTTTTTATTATTCATAGGAATTAATTGTGCCTTTTATTACTACTGATTCCAGTTGTTATATTCATTTGTTTTAAATTTCTCTGTACGTGGGAGTTTTGACATACGGCATTTTGATATAACAAAGATTATGATTTATATATATAATTATTTCTTCCATTCAAAATGCACGATAATTAAAACTAAAAAAAACTTATGCCTACGATAAATAAATTCTTATTCAAGATAAGAGTCTGCGAACAATGAGGAAGAAAAGAAACAAAAAAAAAAAACCCCCAGTTTCAATAACTTTTGACATTTAGGCTTCCCGCATTCATTTCAGTCGCATCCGCAAAGTAGTCATTCTCTGTCTATTCATCTCGAAGCATATCTTTTAAATTCTCAAATGATGAAAGGCAATTCTCTTTTCAATTTCAACGGGATCCCATTTTTGATTATATAATACCATTACAGAAGCCGAGTGGCTTCCGAATGTAAAATATTCTGCTGAATAATGCATGCTTTGATAAAGAAGAGAACTGGCGTATTATTTTTTTTTGGTTGGTTTGTTTCTGCTTATTCTCTTATGTGATATTTTTTTGAAATGTTATCCGAGGATAGCATTTTGGCTATGTTCAAACTCGCAAAAGAGAGTGTTTGATACTTTTCGAGCATCGCTCCAAAAAAATAAAATGAAGAAAAAAAAATTTTTAATACACATATCCGAAAACTTTATATTTATTCTATTTTTTTTTTTTTTTTGTAGATTTTATTTTAGTTTATTTTACTATTTTTCAATCGTTCTGTTCTGTAAAACATTTTCGGTTGCATTCAGATGTTATTTTTTTAGAACATGCTTTTAGACAAAAGCTATCTTTATGTCAAAGGTTATGTCTTATAATCAATAACAAAAGTGGAATATGAAAATCTGAGGCATTTTCTCGAAATTTTCTCATATATTGTATAAAATCAGACAGCGTGATTTCAACTTTAATAAAGAATATAGATTAATCATTTTGGAAAGTATCTTTTCCTTTTTTGTTTAAATTTTATCTAAAATTTTGATAAATATACACATATTTAAAAAAATAATAAATTTCATGTATTTAGTGCTTTTTGCTTTTTTATATTCTCCTATTTAAATTCATTCGTTCAAATGTTTATAAAGATTAAATTTTTGAATACATTTTGGCACTCTCTTCTTTAGGTGATAGTTTCGAAATTTTTTTATGCCTACGCGCTATCAATGATGATGGATTATTTTAATTCATTCAGATTAATTAAATCTATTCATTATTTAATTAACAATCGTCAATTAAATTAAATTTTGGTTCTGTATGAGTGGTACCCTCTGATAGTGAATTCGAGAAACTATTGATGTAAACATAGATTATAAAAAATAACTAAAATTGAACATATTCTGAAATTTAATTCTATAATAAATATGTGTTTTTAAAATTTACTTTTAATTAAATTTATTTGTTATTATATTCACACATATAACAAGAGATCGACAGATTTTAGTACGTTGGATGTATTTGGATCAAAAATAGCTACACAATTTGATTCTACAATTTTGATTATAAAATGATGTACCAAATTCTATAAATGTTTAATTCAACAGAATTTGTTCTTTTTATATTCATATACAAAAGCACTGACATCAGCCTTGTGAAGGTTTAAAGCTTAAAATTTCATAAAAATCTCAAGTCAATGTTTTTTTTTTTTTTTTTTTTTTTTTATTTTTTTGCCTATTTTGTAGTGAATTTTAATCAAAATCACATACCAAATTTCATTTATTTAAGCCATTGCGTTTTTAAAAATTGGCAACATTTGATAAGAATCGGACAATTTAGATTTTAAATCTGTGAAACAAATTTATTTACCGAAATTGTTACAGTTTTGAAATATCTTGCTTACTTAGCTGCGAGTGTAAGTGCAGGCCGAAAGATGATAATTCCCTGAATGGAACTCCAAAGTTCATACTAATGTGCATTTTAAATGTTTTACCTTTTGTACCAAATATTATCAATCTAGTTTTTATATTTTGCTCACTTGTACTCTGAACGCACAAACTTCCAAGGAATATATTTCGCTCAAAATTTGGCAGAATTTTACAAATTTGGTATATATTTCAGAGCCTTTTTCAGTAATCGTGCTTAAACGTAATCGACAGGACGCTGAACAGAGATAAATCCAAATATATGGTTTTCTTTTCAAGGAGCTCTGAGATGTGCAAACTCGTGAAATTCTTGAGTTCGATTTTTTTTGTCGATTACAATGCTCTCTCTTTATATCTTTCATGGAAATAAAATCTGTCTGTATTGTTTAATTAATTTATCAACTAATTCCTGGGACAACGAATGAATTTTAATTAGACATCAAATCTATATATTTTTCACAATTTAGTTTAGTTATATTAACGTCCCGCTGTAAGGCAACACTAGGACTATTTTGGGACACCTGAGGTGACAGCCCCTCTTCACACCACACTAGCGAGAGGGCGTTCGGCTCTGACGGATTTAACGTGCAACAGACCCTCTTACACGACGGTTCTTCTGTGAAATCGGGTCTCGAACCTGAAAATCTACGACTGTCGAGTCGAGACCTAACCATCAGGCCACCGTGGCCCCTATATTTTTTTAACTAAAATAACACTCAAGGAACAGAAGTTTTTAAATGTGAATATATTCAGGCCAAAATGGTTAAACTATCTGAATGCGTGTAAAAAACAAGCGGAAGGACCCTCTCCGCGAATTTTGTCACATACTCTCCAATCAATGGCTTATTTCCTGCCACCGACATGAAATTAAGAACCTTGGATCTTGACCGAAAATGTCTTCAGCAAACAATAGTATACTTTAAAAAGAATCTAATGCTTTTACTAAATCTATTGCGCAAATATTATTTTGAACTACCGAATGAAATCAAAATTTGGCACGGAATTACAAATATCTTATCAAGATAACATGCCGAATTTCGTTAATTTCGCGCTTACCGACTGGCAATCAACCCCTTGATAGATTTGGCTTAACATTTGATAAAAATTTATATATTCGATGATAAATCTGTGATGAAATTTTATTTATCTAGCTCTTCGCCTTTTGGTGTTACGGAGTCCACTTATAACCGAACAGTCAAACAGACAGACCTCCTGTAAATAGATTTCATTCAATATTTCAAAATTATTTTGTTCGCTTGTAATCATACAAAAGAACAGACATGCTTTCTGTGAATGGATTTCGTTCAAAATTTGTTAGAAATCTTCAAATTTAACATTAAGTTTGAAAATTTAACACCAAATTTCTTCTGTATAGCTCGAAACGTTATTATTGTGCTCATAAATACATTGACAGAACAGACAGACAGACATCAGGTCATAATACTCTGGGAGGTCTGAATTGTAAAAATTCGTCAAAATCTCGAGTATTAAGTTTTTTGACAATTACAGTTCTTCCTCTACACTTCTTATGCGAGAAGGTAATAACTTTTCTAATCCAGTCTTTACCCAGACATTAAATGAAAGGGTGTAAAAGGATCAAAGAAGCGGCTGGCAAGACAGGGTGGAGTCGTTTCATCACTCAAAATCTATTTTTCATTAGGGGAACCAGGAAGAGAATTCGGGGCCAATGACACTCATAATAGCTTTCATTAATTAAAGTGCCCTTAACATAAGTACATCCAGCTGTAATTTATTCTCGGGGGTCTCCAGAGTCTTTTAATGTCAGTTAATGCCGCCCTTATCCCAACAGACGAATCCCAAATACAACCACGAAAGCTGATTGCCACAATTTCTCTCGAACTAGTTTATGCTTCTTTCTTGGTGAATTTGAATGAAAAGTTCTTGGTTGTGGCGCAAAATTAGGTTTTGACTAGTTTGCCGCAGTTCTAAATGGCTTCATGTCTTCATTGTCTTATGTCACTCGTGCATTGTATTTTTAAATTTAAAAGCTCAATTCACGTCCTTCGTAAAAATTATAATGCAATCATTGGAATTCGAGATCAAAACTCAGCCTCTGATCGATTAAAATTGGTCTTGGTCTATAAATATTTCAAATGGGCTCTTGAAAGAATCAACACGATATTCCGAAAATTAAAAAAAGGACAATAAAACTTTTCATTACGGTTTTATTAAACACCCTAATAAGTTCACGCGTCTATTCTGGGTGTTTATTGTTACAAGATGGGCCCAATATTCGCTACTCGAACTTGACATATTTGAAAATATGGTTGCAAATATTTAGAGTTTTAAGGATGCCATCATTTTATGAAAGTGAAAGTTCAGTTATATTTACATCCCGTTTTAAAACAACACCAGGGCTCGTTTGGGATGGACCTCGTGATCAGATGATGAGAACGACACCTGAGTTTTAAAACAACACTAGGATTCGTTTGGGATGGACCTCGTGGTCAAATGATGAGAACGACACCTGAGTTTTAAAACAACACTAGGGCTCATTTGGGATGGACCTCGTGGTCAGATGATGAGAACGACACCTGAGTTTTAAAACAACACTAGGACTTGTTTGGAATGGACCTCGTGGTCAGATGATGAAAACGACACCTGAGTTGACATCCCTCTCTCCAAACCTTCCACGCCACACCAGCAGGAAGATGTTTGGCCTCGGTGGATTTAACATGCACCAGACCCACTTACACGACGGTTCTTTGGTGGATTCGGGCCTCTAACTTGAAATCCTCCAATCCCGAAGCAGAGACCTTATCACCAGGCACCGTGACCAGAAATATTTGAAGTGATATTTTCTGGAAAATTAACCCTATGCACTCGGAAAAGTAATTTGATACATAATTATTCATTTCATAAAAAAACTTCTTTATTAATAAGAATAAATCTGTATAATTGTTTTAAATTGAATTTACCTTAAAAAATGTATCTTCATCTTCTTACCATCGAATTCTGGATTTCCTTTATTCTACTTCGAAGTGCAAAGCGCTCATGTAAGGGACAATGAAAGTATATATCTGAAACTATAGAGTCACGGCTTTGCTTAGGTTCTAGTATTTTTATTAGAACAGAGGAAGAGGGGACAATACTTTTACTGTGGAATATGCGTGAAAGTTTCGAGGGGACCACTTCCTATGATATATTTTATTTTATGTCCTCAGTGAGGATAATCTCAAAACCTTCGACGTTAAAATTGATTGACTGAAAAAAGATTGGTCCTAGCAAATGTTTGTCGGCATCTCATATTTGATTTCAATTTGTATAAGAACTGGAAAGAAATCTGAAATAATTAAGCACGTCCAAGTTACTTTTATTGACTTAAATTAGCTCTTACTTTGATTTAATGTCCGATCTGAATATCAAAAATGCTGTATTAATTTGACGCACGATTATCAGTTTCATGATATCTGAAACATCTGACGTTAATACCATTCTGATTATACAGCTTTACAAATATAGTTTAGTTTGTGCATTTCAGATTCGTCAATGTAAAAAAAAGTTAATATTCAGATATTCTAGGAAATAAATCATTTAATTTGATTAAACAAAACAGTTTAGCACCTACAAGTAATCTAATAAGTTTCTTCATTGGCAAACAATTATGATAACACCAACTAGAAAAGGGTGATACTTTTTTGTAGCATTTTTTGATGCAGCGAATTCTTCGAGTGCATCGCGTCAATTCGATTTTGGAATCCATTAAAAATTTAGCATTTGTCGATTCTGGTATTATAATATAATAATGAAACGTAGGACGTCAAACAGTGAGAGGCTGTTAGAATTTTCCATTTCATTTCATCTACTATGTAATCAGATAACAAAAAATTTAATTTATGTCAGCTAAATAGAAACGATAATGAATCTTAGTTCCTTTATTAAATAAAGATTCTTCTCAGTTTAAAAGGAATTTAAAATTTTGTCTTGTCTCAGAAGAAAAAGTTTTGAATATTCACAGAGCTTCATATTCAAATCCAAACTCCATATTCATATCAAATGAATTCATACAGGGTGTTTCAAAACTAAAGTAATCACCAGTAAATACAGATCCTTATACGAAGGAAGAGATACCTTGACAGAACGATTTTGTACAGAGCATGAAATATAAAAATTAATTCAAAGCTACTTCGTACATAAAGTGCCCGCTTTAATCGTAATCCAATAGCTGTTTACTAATTTTGATAATGACATATATTTCCAAAAGAAAAAAAAAACGGTTTAAATTATGTAAATAATTATATCCAATGTGAGATTTTAATCAGCAAATGTTCTTCTAAAAAAATTATGAATCGCAAATGTTTATACTTTGCTCCTATTCTTTTGAGAAAGGCCGCGGTGGCCTGGTGGTAAGGTCTCGGCTTCGGAGCCGGAGGATTTCAGGTTCGTGACCCGATTCCACCGAAGAACCGTCGTGTAAGGGGGTTTGTTGCATGATAAATCCGTCCTGACTAAACGTCCTCCCGCTGATGTAGTGTGGTGTGGTGTGGAGAGGAGGTGCCAGCTCAGGTGTCGTCCTCGTCATCTGACCGCGGTTCAAAATTACGAGGTCCGTCCCAAAATAGCCCTAGTGTTGCTTCAAACAGGACGTTAATATAACCAAACCAAACCTATTCTTTTGGTCATCTCTATCTCTGCTAATAATAAGAATGAATGCATGTTTGTGTTTATTTTAATAGGAAGATCATTTGAATCAGAGCAATGGAACACACATACAACTTAGAAGATTAAAACGGCACAGGTTGGCACAACGAAAAAGGTTGGCACATATACAATTTAGAAGATTACAATCGTTTAGAAAGTATATCAAAGCGATTTTAATTATAATTTTAACTAATTAAAAATTAAATTCAATTTTGACGTGTTTGAAAACCTTCGGGAAATATTACAGCACAAAAGTAGTTTATAGTGATAGTTTTGTTCCGTTAATATCTTAAAATTCCATTGTTGTCGTTAAAAATTGTCTTTTTAATGATATCAATCTTTTACCGTATAATTTTTTTCCTTACTTTTAGTCAATTTTAAAAAATACTTAGACTATACTTCACAGCTATCTATTTTATAATGAAGGGAAATACAAGCAAGCTTCATTGTTTCTACTAATATCTCGTCCTTACTTTATTTTGCATTGTTGATAATCAAGATATGATGATACGGTTTATTTTTCCTTTTTTAGTAAGTCTCAATGTAACGCAGACTTTTAATTAAATTATATTGAAATTTTGTTATATTTACATTTAAACTTAATGTAAGCAAAGAGAGTCCATTTTCAGACATTAATATTCTTATCTATCATATTATTCCATGAATAAAAATCTAAAACATTTTGATTGAATGATCAGCACAACGAACGGAACGGCGCAAAGTTTCTAAAACAGAATAAGTGTATAAAATATGTGAGTTAAATATATTTGGCTGCTGAAGCTATTAAAACCTAACAACATAAAATATTTAATTGAAATTTTTAATAAATCATTAATCCTGGTAAATCTGGTCGCCAAGGTTAAAATATTCTTGAAAGGTTAACATTTTAACAAAAAAAGTGTCACAACTTTGTGACTAAAACTGATCGCATTATAAAGCTTCGAATTTTTAGAAAGGGGAGCCTGTTGATTGATGAATGTTCCTAGAGGGGAGTTCTCTGTAGAAATGGAACGAACCTATCTCAAATAATGAAATTCAAAGTTTTATAAGCAGATCGATTTTGATCGTAGTAGAAAGGCACATTTTTATTTAAAATATTAATCGGCGAAGAATTTGTTTATTAAATAAGGTTCGTGAAATCGAGGAACAGTATAAAAACTTTAAATTCTTAATCTTTTTCAGAAGAACATATTTTCAAACAGCATAAAAAATATATTTCAGTTATTTAGAGCATTTTTCCAATTGGAAATATATGCCTATTTACCAAGATGAATGGCGCCCAACATAAGAGAAACGGTTTTAGAACTTTACGTACGTTCGTTACTTCGAGATTCTTGGTCATGTTCGCCACCGTGCCAGCCAGCGCATCGAGACTGCTCGACACCTCCGGTAACCAGGGGGGCGGGAGTGGTTGTTGTTGCTGTTGTGGTTCAGGTGACTGATCTGTTTTGTAAGGCGGGTGGGTACGTCTGTCGTCACTTTTTTTCTTCTTTTCTGGACTTGACTCTTCTTCATCAAATATCTGAAACAAAAGACGCCACTTTTTTTTTTAAGAAACTGATACGGAAACAGATATTTTAATCAAAAAAATTTTCGTTATAGGGAAGCCTCACTTAACGAGAACAATTCGTTCCCTAATTTTACTTGTAATGCGAAACATTCCTTAAGCGAAAAATTCTTTCCATAGAAATCTATGTGAATTAGAGCAATGCGTTGCATTTCGAAAAAAAAAAATACTCAAACAAATTTATAATAATGTAATTTATTATTTATCATACATGTTTTTTTAAACCAGAAAATTCTCTAAAGGTATTTGTATTTGATTACACTTCAAAATTAGGCCAAAAATTGGACATTATTATCGTTAAACGAATTTGTTGCGCGCCTAGCCTTATCAGAATGATGGTTCTTAAGTTACGATGTAATAAGTTCCCATGTGTTCGCGCGCTTTACTCCACCCCACCTCATCACGTGACTCAATGTGTTGATGTATGTTTTCTATTATGTGTTGCGTTGTAATAAAAGTTTGTGTCGGACATGGCTTGATTATTCTGAGGAGTAATATTGTAGAGATAATTAACAAAATGGATGTGGTGTGAGGAGTAAACAATATAGTGTGTCGATGTGTTGTGTGAGGAGTAAACACCATGCTTTCAGCATCTCCTTCCTTTCATTGGAATGTTGCTGTTTAGTTGAATGCATTATTTTCACAACATAACAGTTCTTTGAGTATCCTGACTAAATCACCTTCACAGTTTCTTACTTACAACACAGAATGCAACTCCATAAGCTCTTTGTTAGTTCTGACTTTATTCTTCAGTCAGCTCATTTATGTAGTTTCCATTCATATATAGTCATAAAATTTTGACTAATAAATCGGAATATGCAATTTGAGTACTTTTTTTTAATCGGATTAAAGCCAGAATTTGGTACAGTAGTTTAATTTTAGTAACAAAATCACACACCAAATTTCATTAATTTCAACCATTGTAGTTGTTGCGTTTACAGGCATGAGAAACAACAGACCGACAGACGACCAAACCTTTTATGGATTTCTTTCAAACCTTATCGAAAAACTACATTTTAAGTGATAAATATCATACCACATTTTACCCATCTGTCTATTTGAATTTTGTAAATATTTGTACTTGTATTTAAACAACCAAGAAGACAAGATTTCTTGGAAGTAGATGTCCAAAGTCTCATATAGATATAAAAATTTGGTATGAAGACCAAATTTCACTTATAAAGCTGAGAGCGTTTATGATTTATCTCATTCGTTGACATAACAATTCCATAACAATATGCAATTCTATAACTTTTTTTTGAACTTAGATAGGAGGGAAAATTCGTCAAAATCGTTAATTCGAATTTTTTGGAACGATGACAATGTATATACTTTATAAAAACGAATGTAAAAATCAGTAAAATAATCCAATTTATCAAACAAATTTATGTAACACTGTTCGTGGAAATGATTTTTTTAAAGCAGCTTTGCGAAATTTTTCCAAGCTAAATGAAACGTTAAAGCTGCAACAAAAAAAAAAAAAATTCTGCCAATTACATGTAATCCTTAACTACAAAGTTACCGTACTTGAAATATTTTTCCTGATTATAATAATATTTGTGAGAACGAACGCATAAAATTACGAGCACGTAAGAAAAACAAAAGAGTAAAAAAAAAAGGCCGAGAGAAATGATGATGTGCTGTCTGCGAAACTATTGCGAACTAGTCAGGAAGAGAATGAAGATATACAGCAATTGTTAGTGTTATCGCTCAATCATGGCTCGCAAAACTGTCAGCATTTCGAGAAAAATGGCTTCGCCATCTCGAGCAAGAGCATCGGCATTACATCACTGCTGCAAAAAGCGAAAGAGCAGCTCTTAAAATTAATTGAGAAGAAAAGCTATCATGATGTGTGCTTAATTTCCCTGCTTTCCTTTAATGACTCAGTAAATGAAGCACTGCTTCTTTTTCCGACTCTGTGTTTATCTCAAATGTAGGTCGAGAGATTATGAACGTTGTAATCGTAGTGATTAATTAATGTAATCAGTTTCTTCTCTAATACAATCCATTATGTGACCTAATTCTATATATATATATATATGTAACATTATTTGTTGTGGAGCAGAATGCAGTTTGAAGACAGTAAAGAGACTTGCTATTTCGTGACGTCGTTTTATTTCATTTTTAAGAAGCAGGCATATGTACAAGCGATGAGCACACAGGACGACACAGAAAAGGAATGAGGAAAAAGCTCTTGGACATTTTATCCCTGGTCTTATATAACCTATGATTTTGATAGGGAAAACATTTCTTCATAGTGCTAATATATTAATAAGATTCTGATAGGGATTTCTGACGCATGTCAATCAAATGTAAGGGAAACACAGGGATCTTTTAACAAGAATGTGCTTGCTGGACAGTTTTTTTACCCCTTCACGCCGAGCGCGTGAAAGTTCGACTTTTAGCTGAGTCAGCAATTTAACAAAGCTTCTCTTTAATTAATTAAGTAGAGACAGTGGAATTGGGTCAAGAAATAAGAGAATATTTTAGAATAAAGTTACGATGGGCTAAAT
>JAPMOR010080145.1:0-16143 GCA_026543865.1 Argiope aurantia | reverse complement strand
GGCTATCATCCTATGCATACCTACAGATTATTCACTGTTGCACGGCTTTTATCCTATACGTACTGACAGGTTATCCAGTGTCGCACGGCTTTCATGCTAAGCGGACCTACAGGTTTGCGCGACTACATCCTATGCGTACTTACAGATTATTCACTGTTTCACGACATTCATCGTTTGCACACCTGTAGATTATTCACTAATGCGCGGCATTCATCCTATGAGGGCCTACTGATTATTCACTATATCAAGACTATCATTCAATGTATACCAATTGATCATTCCCCATCGCACATAAAATTGATATTAAAATAGAGTTTGCAACATATTCCGATGAAATTAAGAATTAAAAAATGAGATCAGAAGATTATATAGCCAAATGTGAGCATGACCGAGCATCAGTGGCTATGAGCGTCTCACAGTGTCTAGCGAGAAATGAATTACCACAAAAACGGTGATCATACCATTAAAAGAAGTGTTATATGGCAATTTCGACATACATAAACAGAGCTGCAAACTTTATTTTTCTAAATCATGCTCAGATCTTTTTTCCCTGTCTTCATTTGCAAGTAAGCATTAACCATTTGTTATCGCTGAAAGTGTATTGAATACTCTTATACAAAATGGAAGAGCAAAAAGAGGGTCGTTTTTAACAGAAACGACATGCGGAAAATAAACTTCCCCTTACTTGAGATTCTTTTTCTGCGTCTTGAACGCGACTTGACGCTCTTCTGAATATATTCGTCACCGATCTTCGAATGGCTTCAGCAAAGGGGAACTTGCCTTTCTTCCCTTCCTGCTCTTGGGTACCGTCATCGAAATCCAGCACATTGTAAGAAGCGCTGTCGTATTTGGAGAGAGTTTCTCGCCTGCCGTTCTTCTGTGAATAGTCTCTGTAAGCCTTCTGGATGGTCTCAGCTGCCTCCTCCTCTTTGCTTATGGATTTCCGTGTCTGGTATCCACGGTAGGCCGCTTGGATTGTCGTGGCAGCCTGCTCTTCGGCGTATAAGGCATGCCGTTCGGGATCGAAGATGTTGGGGTCCTGTGGAATAAAAATATCCAATCTCAGAAATATGCCATTAAAATTGTTCTTTTATATAAAATTATTTATGTAAAAAAGCTTAGATTACTTTGATTTGATCAGAAAATTTTGACAGAGCTTATCCTAAGGTGTTTACGAAGAGCAAATGCAAAAGTAATTTAGTGGTTCTCACTTTTTAAACTACGTTTAAAAAATTTTCTGACAATTTGGAACAATTTATTTATATTATTTTTTGAAAAGACTCTCTTAACTATCATATTTTACTCCCTTTAAAATTTAAATTACCTATTAAATCAAAAAAGCATAACATAATCTTTGAACACATGTCGAAAAAAAACCATTTTCATTTTATGCGATTTTTTTTTTTTTGCATTTTTTTTGAATATGGAAAAAAAATTTCGTATTTATTCGTAATGTTATTTTGATTCGTAATATTTATTATTAAGTATTGTTATATGAAACGAATAATAATTTTGACATGACAAATAGCATAAGAAAATAACCAGCTTATGAAAATTTCATCTTTAGCTTATGAAAACATATAAATCCAAAAAAATATGGAAGCTGGCAGATCAAATTTTACGGAATCCTTTGACTTAAAATTACTCGCGTTTTTCGTACAGTAATCGTCAAAAAATTCTAATTCGAGATTTTCACGAATCATCCTGAGTTCGAAAAGCACGATTAAAAAAAATGTCTGCTTGTCTGTCTGTGACATAGATAACTCAAAAACGCTTTGAACTGAACGGCTGGTACTTGGTAAACGATTTATACAATAAATATTCAGATCTCTATTAAATTTTGAATAAAATCTGTTCTTTGGAAGTTCGTCTTTCCGGCTGTTCGAATATAAGTTAACACATTAATTACAAAACGAAGAGAGAAAAATAAATAAAATGCGGTACACAAATTTAATATTCATATTGTAGACACCTGTCAAATGTTGAGCCAATTTCATCTACGGTTTGACTGTCTGTCATTCTGTACTTTCAGAATGATGTAAACAAAATAATTCAAAAACGCGATGACTTAAATATATCAAAATTGGTATGTGTGTTTGTGACTACAAATGCAGTTTTTTTTTTCAAGTTTCGGTTTCAGTCATTTGAGAAAAAGTGTTTAAAACATGAATTCGATTTTTGTAGACTATTAAGTGCATGCCAGGAATTAATCGCCAAAGATGACACGACTCATTCAGTAACAATTCTAACTTAACGCCAAAAGTTAATATTTTGTAACTATTGTACGGCAATGCCAGACAAAGCCCTCTCGGGATAATATCTTTATTACGATAAAATTTCGGACACACCTGGATTGGAAAATATTGGACAAATATGATTCTAATTATGATTTTCCAGTATTATTTATGCTGAATCTCACGAAAAATAACTAAGTTTTATTCTTTCTTATTCGAATAAAAATAAAATAAATTCCCATTTCAGTCAGCTAACTGCCATATTCGTCATTTAATTTCCAATTCTGAAAAAATAAACTCTCTCAATTATGTAGAAAAATTTCAATCTAGGAAAATTACTTTCCTCTTTATTCTCACAAGTAAAAAAGGAATCAAGAAAAAAAATTTTAAAAAAAGGCACTCTTATTATTTAAGTTCTATTTCAATTGCATATTCAAATCTATTCGAAATTATTCATTTCAATTTGCAAGTTTCTTTAAATTATTCCTGATTGTTCAGCATTCATAATTGAACTGAAGAGTTTTTCATTTTTAATGATGAATGTTCCTAATATCATGCACATTAACGGAGGCGAAAAGGTTGTCTGCCACGAACGATTATTCAAAATTAATCCCTTTAGACGAATAAATATAATTTATCAACATGAGAAAGACAGCCCATCGCTCTTTTTCTTAAAACTAGTCAGGGTAATGAATTCGGGAATCCATAAATCATTGGTAAATCATTGGAATAATTCAATTTCTTTCTTAACATCTTCAAGGCCAAAAGAGAGAAAAATCGATCATTTTTTGCCACGAGTTTGTGATAGTCTTTTTTCAATGTGACTCACCTTCTCATCTTTTAATAAAAAACGTTAACGATGGGGGGGGGGGGGGATGTGTTTTCGATTCGGAAAGTAGTTCGGTAGAGAAAACAACTTTTTAATTTTTACATTATAGATAAATGGAATTCGAAATGTATTTTTAGGATAGGTATATTTTTTCCATGTTCTCAAATCATTGAACAATGCAACGCGTATATACAAAGTTATATATGTATATGTTACCGTTAAAATTCGAAAACCGTTAATGTGCAGATTATCTAGCTCATCTACACTGCGTAAAAAAAGTATAACGACACTTGACTTTGTAACAATAACCGAAAAATATTTTAATTTTACTAAAAAATTTTATTAGAAACATTTAACAAATATTTCAAAAATACTATTTTAACATCAGAATTATGATGTTCAAACATAAAATATTAATGGCAACAAAAATAGTTTCTCTTTTTTGAAACTTTGTAAAAAAAGTAGAAGGACAGCATTATAATGAATGAAAAAATAGTGACTTTAATAAGGAATGGTCTTCCCATTGGCCTTTATAACTTCAAATATTCTGTTTGGAAGTGAATTGTATAGAGTTTGAATTTCAGTTTGACAAAAATTGTCCCACGAGTCATTCAATGCTTCTCGAAGCTGAGTTTGCAAATCAAATTGCCTTCAATTATAATAAAATCGACGAACTAGCATTGCCCAGATGTTTTCCACTATATTAAGGTCAGGACTTTCGGCTGGCCATGGTAAAACATCCACATTATTTCTTAGGAACCAATTTTTGACTCCAGTCGCGGTATGAAGGGAAGCTCCGTCTTGCTGAAACTTCCATTCTTCACCCCCCCCCATGTCAGAGGCATAAGGAAGAAGCTCGGAATTCAGCACTTGAATGCAGTCTGTATGTTTTTGCCTACCATTTAAGAAAACCAGACTTGTCCTTCCTCCGTATCCAACAACCAACCAAACCATTAAACTCCCTCCTCCCATTTGTCGTGTTGAATAGTATTCGCCTTCAGTCCCCAGACAATGCCAGTAGTGCTGACATCCATCTGGACCGTCTAAGTTAAATTTCTTTTCATCCGAAAATATCACAGAAGTTCATTCTGTAGTTCAGGACATGTGTTCCTTAGCCCACTCTAAACGGTTATCAATGTGAGCTTGTTTCCACTTAGGTAGATCCGTTTTTTGAAAATGAATATTTTAGATCTTTTAATATAGTTGTAAACTGTTTGTTTCGTCACATGATTAAGTCCTGCTTGATTTCTTGCCTTTGAAACACTTCCTTTGTTCTTTTTCAGCACACTAGCAAGTTTTCTTTCACCACGTGGTGTTAACTTCTTCGATCTACCAGTCTTCTTTTTATTTCCATTTTTATAAGGATTTCTGATAAAGTTTGAAACTGTATTGGGGCTCACCTGCAACAATCGAGCAATCTCTCTGACACATTTACCATCATTTTGATATGCGGAAATTTGCCCTGTTTGCAAATCGTTCAAAGGTGTTCCTTTAGGCATTTCTGAGAACGAGAATCAATGTAACTTTTAATCAAATTAGATTTTTTTGACAGAAAAGGATAAACAAAGTACAAAATCACTATTTAAATAAAAAACAGCTCACGAAATTAAATACATTAGCAAGTGTCCTTCTACTCTTTTTTACGCATCGGAAATTATATATACTAATTTTCTTAATAATATTAGTGGTAGATGCTTAATTTTTGCCTAAAATGAAAGCAAGGGTCATTAAACTAAATCTGCATAAATATCTGGTAGTTAGGAGAAAATAAGAGATATTAATTGGCAAAAAGACACTGTCCTTCTACTTTTTTTACGCAATGTACATGTTAACTAATTTGCTCCGTTAAAAAGCGGAATGAAGAGTTTCGGCATTTTATCGTTAAAGTTGTTTTTCCCCTACTCCTTCCCCCTCTCCCTCCACTTTGAGTTTAATATCATCAGAGTCTGTTCGTCAATCGTTGCTTTTATTTCTCATAATTTGCGTCAGCTGCCAGTATGTAGCAAATCTTATTTTGTTTTCAAATTCGTTTCTATCTGTTAACACGTGAATTTCCGTTGTAATATTTTTAAAAGCCGAAAATTTTTAATTTTTAAGCAGATTTATGATTTATTTATTTATTTAATTATCCATTAGTTTAATTATATAACAGATTTTTTTTAAAGCAGCACATTGGTCGATTATATCAACTAATCTGCTGACTGTTGGATTTCATTAACTTGATTCTTTAGATATCAAAAAATAAATAAACAAAAATTAATTTAAGCATACAGAAATGTAGCTATTGTTCCAGCAAAGATCTTATTTCCACTTTAAGAGTAACAATTTGTTGGATTGTAGCAACTTGATTCTTTAGATATCAAAAAATAAATAAACGAAATTTAATTTAAGCGTACAGAAACGTAGCTATTGATCCAGCAAAGATCTTATTTCCACTTTAAGAGTGGCATCTTTTTTAATTACGATCCGTCACCCAGTTATCACAAAATTAAGCAGCATAAACAGGGATAAATATAACAGGGGTTTTTATAACTTAAACAAGTGCCTAGTACATAATGTGTAGATTAACGAGTGTCTAATAAGTAATGTGTATATTATCTAATAAATTACCTAGATACCTAGATATTAACCGAATTAATTACCTAGATACTAGCCGATTACCTAGATAATTTTAGATGTTAAAATTAAGATTAGCTAGCTAATCTGCAGATTAACTGATTGCTACATTTTGGCGGTAACATATATATTCTTTAACCCTTCACTAGTCGCCTTACTCTACCAGCTGGTTCACCGGGAATATTGATTATATTTGATTACCAATCAACCTTTTTATACTTCCATGTTCATGAGTCCTCCATATTGCCTGGCATTAAAGAAGCCGTGTCCTTTTAAATATCTAAGCTAAGTTCTGTGTATCGTATGCATGAACCTTTCCAATGGAGACCAATCCCATGTCATCATCTCTCTATTCAAAATGCAAATTTTACGGTATTGCAACTTTGCTAATTTATCGTTTTCTTAAACTATACAGATATTAAACATCTTTTTCTTCTGTTTTCAACATTAGTAGAAAATAACGCTGTTAAGTTTCTGATGAAATAAGAAGACGATTTGAATTTCAGGGTAATTATGTAATCTATTTTTAGAAATCAGAAGAAAATAAAACTTTTTTTAAAAAGTGCTGAAATTTAGAAAAAATTTTCAAGGCTATTAAATTCTAATTATTGAAAAGACAATTTTTTTTTAAATTCTGAAAGGGTGCAAAATTTACATTTATGCCATAATATTCTCTAATATTAACATGAGAAAACTTCATTAAAAAAATTTAATATCTCTTATAGATGTACATTTCCCCCCACCAAAATATACATGTGCCCAGTTTGAAAGCTATAAGTCAAATGATCTGACTTGCAGAGCGCCAACGTACACTTAATGCGTAAATTCATGCACATATATTCATCTTTATTATTATTATAAATAATATACGGAAAGCATGATTGATTAATTATCGCAAGAGGTTAAAATTATCTATAAGATTATTTGAGATGCGACTGTTTAATTTAAAGATTTAACAGGAAGAGTGAACTCTTAATGTTTTAGTTGCACAGTATTTTTAAGAGATCTATTTAAAAATAATATAATCCAGAATTATTTGTGTGTGTGTGTTTTTTACAAAGCATATGCACCTCATATAAAGAAAATATCAGGATAAATGAAGAATTATTTTTAAGCTTCCGTTTTACGCCAGTAAATAATTCAATATTTCTGACTGGACTTTCTGGATATATACATTTATCTACTTAATCTATTTTGTTTGAAAACAGACAAGGATTAAAATTTTATTGATTTAAATCAGTTAACTTGTTTTTCAAATGAATTTCCGGTTGTTGTTTTTTTCAAGTAACGTAACTTGATACTATTAGAAAAAAATCAAGTTTAAATTTAATATAATTTTTTTTTCAAAAGTTTTGAAGTTCACAAATTTTAAGTTCTTTTCTATTTTAATAATTGTTCTTTTTTTTTCATTTTGCAGATTTATTATCACATCACATGATACAAGCCCATTGAATATTGTGTGTATGTCATTGCGCGCCATCTCACGATATTATTGTGCAGCTTTCAGTGAATTAATAAGAAGGGACACTGCTTTATAAGTGAATGGCCTCACTTTAAAAGTAAGGAATTCTAAGAAATTAGAAGAGAACAACTGCAGTACAAGAAAGAAAAAGAACGTAAACATCGGCTATTAAAAGCAAAGCTTTTAGCGTTACTCTTCCGTAACTTCATCAGTTCGCAAATAGCAAAAATATGTTCCACCCAATTTTCATCCATTCTATCTGACAATAAAGCATTTGTCGAATGGAATGAATGAAATAAAATTGATGAAATCAAGATTTATTTTCCGTTATTCCAAAAAATAAAATAATAAATCTGTAAAACATTCAGTAGAATAAAATTATTGTGAATTGCGAAATAATGCCAAACGACATTTAAAAATTTATGATTATTTGCATATATATTTAAATAGACCGTAATTGTCTTAAGAAAACTTATTGTATTGTTTTTATTTTTACAATCATTATTTCAAATATTCCAATTTAAAACAAATTCATTTCTGTACTAATTATTTGATTCATAATTTTCCCTTTCCAGTTTTATAAAATTCTTGTTGTAAGTATGCAGGTAAGATACCTGCTGTTACATTATCAATTTAGGTGAACTGGTTACTAGTGCTATTGTTCTCGCTGAGTGGGTTATCATACTAACAGTAAATTTAAAACTCATTTTCGAAATGTAAATCAAAACTCAAAGCAGTTTTTAGAGGGGGAGAGGTATTGTGCGCTAATTAAAACATATGAATTCGCAAACATAATTATGGATATTTAAATATGAACAGAAGCCATGCATGATTGTAAATATATAAGAAATGTGCAAATTTTTTTTCCCCCATCAGAATTTTTGGAAAAATATCAACATTTTTTTACACGTTTCACGTAAGACACAAGTGAATAGATGTTCTATATCAATTCCAACATTCCAAATTTCACATTTTTGTAGCTAAATCGAAAAAAAAACATTTCTTAAATTAGTTTCAATTTTTTCAGAAAAAAAACTTCCAAATTGTGCTATATTTCCCTTTTAAATGAATGACATATTCAACTACCTTGCAATGAGAATGATACATTCCCTGAAATTAAAAATAAATAGGTGTGATATAAGAAATATTAAAAATATCGTACGTCTCACTTTAAGAAATTATACGAAATTTAATACTCCTTTATAGAACAACAACGCCGCTCCTAAAATCGCTTATAAAATGTCTCACTTTTTAGAAATAAAAACTGGAAGATCTATTCATTAATTTGGAAACTGTGGATTCTTTCTAATAATTTTTTACATAAATTAAAAAAAACTGTTAATTAAGAACTTTTTTCCTTCGATAACCAATATTTGAATAGCTCTCAGACTAAAAAAAAGCTGAAAATACAAGCCGATGTATCGATATGTTATTTATAATTAAATATGCCTTTGGATCAATATTTTCTTCCTCTTCTTGTTCTTTTTTTTTTTTTTTGTTTAATCCTAAATATAACTTTTCATCATTATAAAAGCTCATTGTTATGCTATTAACTTTTCTCAAAGAAACATAGACATAATCTAAAAACCAAATTTTATACGTTATCGTAATTAATCGATAAATGTTAACTCAAATCAATAGATAAAATATTTTAATTTAAAAAAATTTTAATGACCAAATTTTTTCAGAAAGTTATTTTTTATGTCTTAAAATATTTTTTAAAAAAATAGTCTTCTAAATGAAAAGTTTGTAAAATCAACAGCTTAATTTGAAAAAAAAAAAAGACCGAGGATAACGCTAATTTGTATAACATTATAGACTAATTTATATAACTTGTTACATTATACATGGACATTTCTCATTCTAAGTCAATAATTCTTCTAGTTAATCCCGGCTTTAATGCTAATGAGTGTTTATCATCGGGAAATTTGTGTATTTCCCTGCAATTTCGTCGAATTTGAAAAATGATAAAAATTTATACCAAAATATTTTCAAATATTAAAATTATGCATACATATATTTTTTTATTGTATAAAGAAATTAGTGTAAAATTAAAGCATCAATCCAACGTATCTGGAAATTATCCAGATTCTTTTCTTTTGTTCCAAATGATTTAATTTTTATCCGAATTATTAGTAGAAAAAAATCCAATTTTTGTTTGATAATGTTTTTCTTTTGTTTAAATGAATCAATAATAAATAAAAAATAATTTTTCCGTTATTAATGTATGAAAAGGAAACAACATCAGTTCATGAGAAGCAATTTATAAGCTCTTGTAGTATTTATGTCATAAATCAAATCAAATAAAATTTGTACCTAAAGTATAAAATTTTATTTTTTTAAATTTTCGAATTAAAATTAATTAAATATGTAAAAAATGTACTTAAAATAAAGAACTCAAATTTCAAACTATTCTTTTAAATTCCATTAGCACATATAGAATTCCTAAATTTGAAAATAAATAGCTTCGAAAACGATAGGTAAAAACATGGTGCGATTATTTTTTTAAAAAAATCTTAAGAATTTGAGGCAGTTACCTCAAACTTTTAGTCACATATTTCGCCGAAACATGACACTATACGCAGCATTACAGATTTCTATCAAGATAGCTCAGATATTCAAATCGTAAAACAATTCATGGAATGGGAATTTGGTGCCCAGATGGGAAAACAACTCGTGATATATTCTAAAAATTTTAGCAGACAGGCAATGCGGCCAATGCGTGTTTGCAAACAAACTAGGCACACCATATTTTATTATACATTTTTTAAATGTAAAACAGGAATAGTTTTGATTTCTGATAAAAAAACTACTTAAAATTTATATTATATCTTAATTAAGTAAAACTTGTATTATATCCTAATCAAGAAATGCTTCTCTGGAATCCGAACTCCGTGTAAGTCAAGGACGGACTTTCCCTAATAAGAAACGCATCCACATTACTGGTATCGAAAGAGCCTTTTTTTTGTCAGAACTAAGTTAGTTTAGTGAGCTGATATATGAACAAATGAATATGCATCAAAACCCACGTGATTAAAACTATGTTAAAGATTAATTTAAAATGAAAATATTTCCTTTTTATTTATTAATAATCAAAGCAATCTCCATTAAGTTCCTGTATTGTGAATATCTAAAATGAATTTAATTATCTTTGTGGAACTATCTGGTCTCATAGGATAAATTATTAATTTTTGAATTCTCTAAATTATCGTCTGGTAGAAAATTTATTATCCTTAACAAAGAAAGTTGAATACCAAAGGTTAATTTCTTTGCATTTCACTGCATTAAATTATAAATTGTTTATCTTTTGAATAAATTTAAACTTCATTCTTTGATATCATATTATTCATTCATAAGATAATCAAATGTATTTATCTGCTTGAAATATTCATATATGGCAAATTTTCATCTAATCTTTTTAATTATTTTTTTTCTGCTGCTGATTAAACCAAAAAGAGAAAAATCAATGAAATCTCAGGTCTTTTTTTTTCCTTTGAACAACTGCTCATCAAAACAAGATGAAGTAATTAATTCGCCTTCAAATTCGAATGAATATTGATGATGTTTTGTCGCTATTCGCGTGTAAAATCTTGTTAAACTCTTTTGTGATATTTGGCATTCTTCCATTTAAATTTCTTCTACTGATTACAGAGCGGGCGAAGATTAAGAATTGATTCGGTCAATATCTAGGGGAAAAGGTTTCTAGCCCTCGTTGTACGTAATAGTATTTTTTTTCCTTATTTAACCCTAAGAACTCATTTTTTCCTTCCGTTTTAATTACTTTTTGGTTATTTAAGGCTGATTGTATGCTTAAGATGATTATCGTACGTTCTTTTGTGGAAATTAAACATGCAGTTGATAACTTAGAACTTATAAATCATATTTGGTATTTAAATATGACTCAGATGTAAAATATATACTGTTAATAAAGATTTGTGAGTGAGTGCATGTGTGTGTGTGTGTCTCATATCCTTTTATATATTCAATCTTTTATATATCTAAGATTTAATTTTTAAATTTAAAATGTTTGACTTCTTTTCTTTATAACTGCCTAAAATATTGCATCAAAAACAATGTTTTTTCATGTAAATAATGTAAATTTTTTAATCATCTATAAAACTTAGAAACTTATCTTTCCATTGGAAAGTTACACTACTTTAAATTTATCTTTCCATTAGAAAGATAAATTTTACCAATGTCAAAATATAAATTTTTGTGATAATTTTTCTTCTATTCTTAATTACTTTATCGAAACACTTGACATAAAAGCAAACATAAAAATTGACGATTGCGCAATACAATTGCAAACAAAAAAAGAAAAAAAAATTATCACCCCGAAATAAGGTTCTCGAGCTCGACCGATTTTGAGATGAAAGGCACCATCGTTATTCTAAATATCGACGCATGCGTAATCTGATAGTCATGTGATTTTTCCAAACCGGTTCAAACTTGTTTATGACTTAAATTAATTAAGACAAACAATGACTTAAAAATTAACAATATTCTCCCATGATGACATGAATTTTGCAATAGCAGATTTCAATTTTTTTATTTGATTTTTTTTTAATTTTCTTTGGCATTGAAAAATAATCAGCTTATAAAACGAAGCTTTATCTAAAGTTCTTTTCAGTTCTAAATACAAAAAAAAATTAATAGATGTCAACGTTTATTGTCATGATCTTATACAAAACTCTCCTTTTAAATTAAAATACAATGTTTCAAAAATTCGATAAATATGTTCTAAATAACAATATTTTCGGATTCATCGAAATTCAGTCACAAATAAATTATTTATGTCCTTTTCTAAGCAAATAAAAATAAAATAAAACTTTTCTTCCAAAAAATAAGTACCCATTATGTTGATATGTTTTCATTTCTCCGGAATAAAGTTCAAAACATCGAATAAAATTTTTAGAATAAAAAAAAAATCCAACTAAAAAAGATTTTAAAAAATATAGCATTCCTTAACCGAAAAAACTATGTTAATAATTTATATATTTATTATTTAAAAATATCAACTAAATTATTTTGCCATTGAATAAGCTCATATCCACTGTGAAATTCAAAAGTTATAGTATACAAAAATAACTAATTAATCTGAATAAAATATATTTGAATTTACTTTTACTTGAAGAAATTCAAAAAAATACAAATTAAAGCAAGTAGCAAACGAATTTTCACAAAACATGTTCTTTCAAACTAAAAAACACTCATGGAAGATATATTTTTAACAACAATATTTTCATTTACATTCGAGATCAGTCCCATAAAAATTAATGAAATTTATTTCATTCATCCAAATAAAAATAAAATAAATTATCATTTCAAAGTATAAAACCCGAAATTATTCATTATCTTACCAATTCTCAGATAAAAACTTCAACAAAATGGGAAAGAAATTGTCATCACCGGGGAAATTACTTTGCTTTTCAAATTTATGCATTTAAAGAAACAAGACAAAAAAAACCCATCAGCCAGTTTTGATATTCAAACGCAATTTCAATTTCATTATTAAATTTATTTCAAATGACTCATTTCAATTTGTGCGTGTCTTTAAATCATTCGGAATCGTTTGACATTGGTAATTAAACTGAAAGAGATTTTTTTTTTTCGTTTTTAATGGTGGATATTTTCCTAATATCATGCACATTCATGCAAACAAGAAGGCCACAAAGATAATTCAAAATTCACCGCCCCCTCACCCCCCTAGATGAATAAATATGATTTATCAACATGAGGAAGTGGCTCCCACGCGTCTTCTTAAAACTTGTCAGGGTAATGAATTCGGGAATCCATAAATCTTTCAAATAATTCAATTTCTTTCTTAACGTCTTCAAGAAAAAGGAGAAAAAATCGATTATTTTTTTGTAGTAGAGTAACGGCGTTGATGGTAGTTTTTCAATACATGAAAAGTTTCCGATCTTGTCAGCTTTTTATTAAAAGAAATTAAGGCTATGAATTTTTTATTATTGATGTATCATAAACTTCACACTTTATTCTTTGTCTGAAAAAGAACGGCAGTATCATAATTTTACTCTGTGAATGCAAATGAAATCTAATGTATCTTTTTTTCGACAGATAATTTAAATATTTCTTTCTCCTACCTTTATTTCAACTTATTGAAAAAAAATCTCTAAATATGCGTTTCAACAGCGAAAAGTGTCAATAATCAAATCGAAAGTAGGTAGATAAGGCAGTTATCTCTTAACAAATTCTGGAATTTGATGCAAACCTAGAGACATTAACTTTCATGTCCCAACAACAAATTGAAGTAATTTCAAATGTTTTTTTTAATCTGCTCATTTATTGTATTTTTTTTTTTTTAAATTAATAACCATTGTGAGAGTTAAGGTCCAAAACTCGATAATGATTTATAGAAAAAAACGAGAAAAAAAAGTATGCTTTTATATTTTAATGAGAAAAATTCTTTCAGGAATTTTGTATCCGCTATAATGATAAATTTGATATTTATTTATTTATTGAAAAGTATAAAAAAATCGATGTTGTAGGCATCAAAACTGTTGATGGGAATTTTTTTTCCTTCAAATTTTGATTCAGTAATGCCTTTTATTCAATCAATTTAGAGGGTCCGTTTATTGACCTCAGTAGATTAAAAGGGCATAAGGCCGAAGACATGATCTGCCTTTACTGTAAAATGTGCTGCAGGACTTAAGATTGTGACAAATTAGAAGTATTAATTAGAAGTGTGTTAGAAGTATTCAGAGTGTGTTTTGCGCATTTATATTTTGATGACATGACAAAAACTGTATCACATCAGGAAAAAGAAATTCTTCTCCTGCAAAACGCAAGTAAGGATTCTAGTTAACTCATATGGAGCAGTTGTTTTATTCCATGTAATGGAAAAAAGCTTGAAGGTATATTTTTATTACAAATAAAAACCTGTCGTAGGTACAAATAAAAACAATCTTCAGAAACTTTTTCGCTTTATCTCTAGTAAAGGCGTTATCTATTCTCCTACCCCCCCCCCCCATACACATACAGAATTGCGGATCTTGGATAAGATAATGAGTACTTTGCATGGAATTGACGAATGATTTGAATCTAACATTTTGTCTGAATTTATCTCTAGAATATGAATTTCAGGCGACTTTTTGATAGTTGATTTTTGGCAAATTTTGGCACCAAACTGGTACTAATAAAAGTGTTTTGAAATGTTTTAATAAGCCTTTTAATTACAAATTATCCAAAAGCATTTCTCTTTTTATTTCTTTATAAATTCGGAATAAAGAATTTCATAAAATTTTAAATTTCGAAGCATAAGCTTTTCAGTGATATCAGTTTTATTTTTGCAGAATATTTTTTTCTAATTTTAAAAAATTTATTTATAAAAGTGTTTATCATTGCTTTAGTTACTAGACTGACATACTTTTGTGACAATATTCAATACACTTTTTTAGTATGCATGTTATTGCTGCTATATTATTAAGGATAATTTATAAGTAAGGATAAACATGTTTAGCTTAAATTGTTGTTTTTCTATAATTATTTGGATTAGAGTTTTATATCTTTTTGAATTTTTTCTCTAATTATTTTATTTTTATCATAAATTAACGTAGCTATTTATTAAATGCTATCACTTCATACATAAAAATTATAAAATTAAATAATATATTATTATTCAAATAATCATTAAGTGTACCCTTTGTAAAGACTTCTCTAATTTAACGTTGAGCTGAAAACGATTTTTCATTCTATAATAGCTATACGTTATGTTCCTCAAGCTCTTCAATACAGACATTTATCTTTTCTTGAAAATAAATATCGTCGTGCATCGTTTTTAAAAACATTATCTGAAACTCCAAAAATTAGAATACATTAACAAAAGTGAAATCTCGAACAGCAATAATGTTCGAAAATGCTATTATTGCTTAAAATAATCGCAAATTAGTTTCCCCATTCCGAAAGTTTTGTAAAAACACAAAATTTATTTGATGCGAAAATTAAAAGAAAACTGTGCCGCTAAATTGCAAAAGCACCATAAATATGAATCATTATAAACGCATGGCATAAAACATACCGAAACATTTCTTTCATCAGCATTTGTCCCGTAATTATTCTTGAAATATATATAATGCAAAAAACATTTCCCCTGCTTGGCTTTTTTTAAACTCTTGTGTTAGCTAAATAGATAATAACTCCCTCATCTGCGTTATGATATGAACCTCTGCCCTTTTTACCGCACCCACTATCTCATTTGCGTATCGCAGCATAATTAATGAGTGTATATGAATATTTATTATCCAACAAGATGTTAACAATATTTTCCATGCATCAAAAAATGAATGATTTCACGCGCCTGGCTTTCTGCCAATGATCTTTCTCTGCAAACTCAATCAATAGTATTGAGACAATTAACTAAAATTTTGGACAAAAATGTTTCCCCCTTTTCATAAATTTCGGACATTATTTTTTTTATTTCAAACTTTCCAATGCATTCGTGTGGACACTTTTCTCCATTTTCTAAAGCTTTTTTTCTTATCTTCATCTTTCCATGGAATATTTTTCCCACAATCCTGTCTTATCATGAAAGGAACTCAGAATTTAGTATCGACATAAAAATGAAAGATGCCTCACTGAAAGATAAAAGAGAAAGGAGCCAACAATATCGTCAATGCTCCTTGAAAAGTTAAAAGTACAATCTCTTCAAATAGAATTGAATGTTGTCTATCTGTTGGTGCTTTAAAGGGAAAATCGTTGGTCCTAGAGTCGCCAAATTTGGTTCAAATATATTGCGGATAGATGCGAAAGATTCTATCCGCATTTTATTAATTCAGAGTGATCTCCCCAAAGCTTTCTCGTATACTAAGTATAAAAAGTATTATGGGATAAAAAAAAATATTATCCCAGATAACACCTTGCATGGCATTGGCGTTCAATATTTACGAAATATCGACTTTTGACATGAATTTAGCATTTTCACTGAATCTCTTGTTTGATCCTTGGTTAGTTTCTAGCGATTAATCCCTGGCATGCGGTTAATA
>JAPMOR010080143.1:1270-18493 GCA_026543865.1 Argiope aurantia | reverse complement strand
TGTTTTTTGTTTTGATTAAATAAAATCAATATAAATTTATTTGTCGATAGCAGTCTATGCAATAAAGTTCCCAGAGAGATAAGAAGCATGATATACGTGATAACAATAAAAACTTGTTTTAACATTTCTATTATTTGTTTTGACGACCGAGTTTCTTTTCAGTATATGTAAACTTACTTTAACGCACAGATTTTAAAGACAAAATTCATGCCCCCCCCAAAAAAAATGCTTTTTTGAAAGGGAAAAAAAAATGAAATCAATATAAACTGCTCTATGAAAATAGTGTCGACTGCGTAATGAAGATACCAGAAAGAAGAGAAATGTTATATTTGGCAACACTAAAATAATTTTTTTTTTTACTTTGATGACCGAGTTTATTTTCAGTGCACGCAAACCTTCATGAAACCTTTATTCAAGGAAAAGATAATTGTTCAACAATTAATAGAACCTTAAAACGTAAAATATATTTTTGAAAAATAAATTAATAGAAGTTTATCTATGAAAATACTTTGGATTTCAATGCAGTTAATGTAATAAATTTTTCTGAAAGAATAAAAGAACATGTTATTCTTGGCAACAGTAAAAACCTCTTTTAACATTCCTGTTGTTTTGGCGACCGAGTCTCTTTTCAGTATATGCAAACCTTCTTGAATACTCAAAAATAACAATATCATACTGCTCAACAATTTACAGAATTTAAAGTTAAAATTCATGTTCACAAAATGCTTTTCTGGAAAAACAGACATTTTTTTAAAAATGTGTTTATCGAACTCAGGGAGGTCTAAAACATATAGATTCGTCAAAATCTCGAGTTCGAATTTTTTGATGTTTACAATACGAGAAAGTAGTAAAAATGTATATAATAACTTCCGAACAAACATAACACAAAGAGCTATATCTGTAAAATTTTACGCACAGATTTAGCACCTAAAATATAGGCCCCTAACAAGACTTGTAATATATCCGTCTTTCTGTCCGTTTATTTTTATACATGTAAAAGTGGTAAAAAATACACAGCAACTTAAGTAAATGAAATCTCATATCTGATCGTCCGAGTGAAATAGTTGCTCGATAATAAATTTTGGTTTCAATGTTCGAAAGGAAGGTAAATAAAATATGTAATAGGTTTCTTCATTACAACAGGAAGCACAAGTTCATGTGCGGGTTTCATTTCAGCACTAGTTTTGTTCAAGGTTCAGATCCCTAATTCTCTGTGGAAGGGTAAAAGGGAGCGGTGTAAACAAATTTACTAGGAATATATGAGAAAGTTAAAAAAAATAAAAACTATACCAACTTATTTTTTTGCGGTAATTCATGTTATTGCCTGTTGAGATATTCACTTGACACTGCACCTTTCAGCACATTTCCCTTTTGAATTTCAAAAAGAAAGTGATTTTCTTGAGAGCCCTTAAGAAAATTCGGAAAGAGCTGAGCACAGATTCTTTCAATATTTTCGGATTTCTTTTTATATTCCCTAGTACGAATCTATACTTTTAATAGTATGTATCAGTTGCATTACACTTATATTCTCTTTTGGATACTAGATGGCGATACCTGATTAGGCCATCCCATATGTCATCCCATAATGCATTGCGATTGAAATTAGAAGGAGATGGGATGCTGAACTGTGAAGCGCGCGCGCGAATGTCTTGTCTTTGTGTTTGTAATTGTTTAGTGTGTGAATGTGATTATTAAAGAAATGTTTCCAACAACATTCGTCCTGTTGCTTCCTGCACAGATCATAATAATCTACATACCACCACAAGTATAGATTTGTAGTGAGAAAAATCTTGTTTGTATGTGCGGATATATGTCAGCATTCTGCTGGACATACTATTAGACCTGATGCTAACACTTAGCTCTTTGGAATAAAAGAAAAACCTTAGGAAGTGATAATATGCATTTTTGTGAAATTTTCAAAGATTGTATATAGAATTTAAATTAATTGAAAATTCATATTTTGATATTTTTCGCCATAACTTCTGAAAATTTCGAACTATAAATTTGATTTTTAGACCATTTAAATTTTTTTAATTTAACAAAAATTCTTTTAGATTAAACAATTTCAATTACTGTCTTCAAAATGTAATTTGATTTGTTGGCAATAAATCAATGTCTTATGAGGTTAGTTTTGTTTAGTTTAGTTATATTAACGTCCCGTTTGAAGCAACACTAGGGCTATTTTGGGACGGACCTCGTCATTTTGAACCGCGGTCAGATGACGAGGACGACACCTGAGCTGGCACCCCCCTCTCCACACCACACCACATCAACGGGAGGACGTTTGGTCAGAACGGATTTAACGTGCAATAGTGCCCCTTACATGACGGTTCTTCGGTGGAATCGGGTCTCGAACCTGAAACCCTCCGGTTCTGAAACCGAGACCTTACCACCAGGCCACCGAGGTCCCCAATGTCTTAAGAGATAACTGATTCTATTATTTAAAAATCGTAGATCGTAAACAAAATATTTCTCTTATTTTCGGTAACAGAAGAAAATCATAGAATTAGATATACGCGGTTAACCAATGAAATATTTTGTTGAAAATTAGTACAAAAATATTCTTTAAAAATAGTCAAAAATTGTAGAAAAATTGGACTTAAATTAAAAATATTAATTGCAGATGAAATTAGATTTAAAATTATATTTATAATTTTAAATTCGTGTAAAAAATCAATTTGTAATAATATTTTCTGCCGTTATAGCGGAAAAACGACAAAATCTCACTTAAATTTTAATTAAAAAAATTAAAAAAAAATAGTTCCGAAGTGTTCATTCTCTTCCTCTAAGATATATTTATGCTAAATCTTGTTGTTTTCTAGGCCAAATATTCTGTACAGAATTGTCAGGCGCGCGTGCATACTCTTTTGCTTTTATTAGTAGAAAAAAAAAAGAAAATCAAAATTCAGAGTCACCGCAGACAGGAACCTAGTTTTGAAGAATTTTCTTAATTGTTAATGTATAATTTTTTTTAATAAACTATAAAAGAACTGACTCGATTTAATAACATCTCTTTAATATGCGCATGGGTACTTATGTTGAAATCAATTTTTCAAGAGTTTTTATTAAATTTACTAATCTACTCATCGTCATTCAAGGTTTAGGTTTAGTTATATTAACGTCCAGTTTGAAGCAACATTTGGGCTATTTTGGTACGGACCTCGTAATTTTGAACCGCGGTCAGATGACGAGGACGACACCTGAGCTGGCACCCCCCTCTCCACACCACACCAGCGGAAGGACGTTCGGTCAGGACGGATTTAACGTGTAACAGACCCTCTTACACGACGGTTCTTCGGTGGAATCGGGACTCGAACCTAAAACCCTCCGGTTCCGAAGCCGAGACCTTACCACCAGGCCACCGCGGCACATTGCCATGCAAATTAAAAAATTGTTAATTATTAACAAACTCTTTGCTATCGGGAAAGTTATTCGATTCATAATTATTCGCCTAATACATGGACAGGTTTATTGCTCCGAAAAATAAATATATATAATTATTTCTAGTTGAAAATGTTCAAAAAATTAGATACTTTTAACAACGAATATTTTTTAAAAATTTAATTTGTTATCTCAACTTCTATGTTATCATGTGAGAACATTATTATTTTTTAAGTCACTGTTTATCACAATTAATTTAAATCATCACTCATTTGAACCCGGTTTGACACAATCACGTGACTACTAGATCACGCATGCGTCAATATTTAGAAACAATGGGCTTTTTATTCATCTCAAAATAGTTCGAGCTCCAAAACTTTATCTCAGGGCCAATTATTTTTATTTTTATTTATCATTTTTTTTTGGAAATCCGGTTTTAAATTGTTTGGAATGATCACGTGACTATTGTATTGCGCTATCTTCAACATTTAGAAAAGCGAAGGTTTTTTTATCACACAAACACACACACACATTCAAACACACACATATATAACTTTCAATAACTTCCTCGATGTTTCGTGTTGATTCCCGTTTTCTTCTTTGCGCTTCTTCGAGCGATAACTTCTTACGACGCTGCTCTTTATTGGCCAGACAGAAGAATCGAGAAAAGTTGCAACATTTTTTTGGCGATAAGTCGCCAAACTTGACAAATCTCTTTATCATTTTCGAATAACCTAAAAAGTGAAAAATTGACGTCTGAAAAGAGATAAATCACCAATTTCCTACCCGTATACTTTCAGGCTTTAAAAATCCTAAACTAAAACATCATGTTTTCACATAATAATGAATTTATGATAAAATTAAGAACTAAAGAAAACGTTAAAATGATGCAACGTCTTGTAGGGTTTTTTCTAAAGAGACTTTCCAGTACCAAGAATTAACAAACAGTTTTATGTATGATTTATCACCAGAATAAGTCAGCAATACCAAAAATCGAAAGACGAGTATTTTCTCTCTACTTATTGTTTCTATGACATCACGATCCGTAATATGAGAATCCCTTTCTCTTACTAGGAAACGGATCTTCCGTTTCAACGCATAAAGTGCTCACTTGACAAAATTCCCATTCTTTCTTCCATTTCATTTCGATGAAGATATACTCTTCCAGAGTCAATCTTCATCGAAACAGAATCAGGTTCTCCAGACGGTCCATAAGTTCTCTAATTGCTTTCCACCAGGGCGCTAAATTAGTTTGGAAGTGCTTCGAGAAGAAAGCACCTCCCCACCCCTCAACTACCCTTCTTCGAAAAAACTTGAGATCCTCCCTTGGGGCCAGAGATCTCCTGGGCGCGAGCTTCAACTTGTCTTTTAACAATAATTACATTTCGCTACACTCAAGAAAAGTTTTGTCTTCCTGTGGTCAAGAGTGACTCGCTGGACAGTGCTGGGAAAATGAGAATGTCGATTGGTAGTAGAATAAGAGGAGAATTATTGTTTACTCGACTCTGAAAGTCTCTGTGAAGAATGTAGATGTATACCATTTCCTTCTAAATTATACCAACGTTAGTGGTCTCCCTAAACTTTCTCGTATATTCTCTAATAAAGGTGCTATCCTCCTCCGTCCAGGAGAAAATTTGGACTTTGGGCACTACCTTAAATATTAAAAGTGACCAAACTTTCATTTCCATAACGTCGCACAAGGTAGTTTTGTGCTTCGAAGTATAATAAAGAAAATCAAATATCCATTTTTTAAGCCTTATTTCATATTGAAACCAAAATTTAATACAGAATTGCAGTTCTAAGAACACGAGCACATACCAAATTGCATTAATCTAATTGCTTATGTTAAGTAAATAAGTCAAATTACATTTATTTGGAGTGTCATCTATATGCTAAAGTACATATGGAAAGATGGGCAGCCCCCTGATGCATTTGATTCAAAAACTGATATGTATCTATAATTTTAATGCTATATTTATGTACTTAATTTCACCTACCTAGCTCCTTATACTTTTTCCGTGTTTACATATATTCGAAAAGCCATTCACACAGATTTTTTTAATGTATTTCATTCACTATTTATCAAATTTCTTGCATCCAGCTCATCACGATAATTCCAGATATTCTCTTGCTCACAAAGAGATAAACAGAGTAGCAAACAGATATAATTCCGAAAATTTGGTTTCAGGACTCGGGTTAAGTATGAAACGCATACTTAACCCAAGTATACTTATAACGTATAAAGTATAAAAATCTCGAAATCAACTTTTTTTTTTTTTTTGAAGATTAACAGTACGTTTTCTTTGCATACGTCACATTAGAGAAAATAACAAAGCAGTTTCGGCGTTTCGGTTCCTAAATGAGAAGCAATGCAAAAAAAAAAAAAAAAAAAAAAAAAATTAAATAAATATTTTACAAGAGAATATAATAAAAAAAAATCAATTCTTAAAAATCAGTTTTAACTCTAAATACACAAAAAATATGTAATTGTGTTTTAGAAAATTGCTGTTTGGTCTGTCTGCGAAGAGGGACCTGAAATAAAAGAAAATGAGTGTATTTTAAAGAAGTGCCAGACGGACAAGAAATAAATAATAACTATACAGAATAAAAATGAAGAAAAACTAATCAAAAGGACAAAAGTGGACTTTGAATGGGAGATTTAAAAGAAAAGAAGAAAAAGGCTTTCAAAAATTGGCCGCACGCCAAGTCCGAACTGTCCTTACAGCAGCCCAACCACCGATAAGTTCAATAGGAGGAATCTTTTATGTTTTGGCTTCAGCCGCCACGTTGTGGGCAAGTTTTAATGTCTCTTGAGTGGACTCCGTGCAGCCCCACTTTGCGTATTTCCAATGAATTCTTTCATCTTTTGTCTTCTTTTTTCTTTTTGTATTATTATTTTGGTTTCCGTTATACATAATAATAATATTGGTATTATCCCAGAGGACGTTTTGTATAACATTGGCGCATAACAGTTACGAAATATTAAACTTTAGTGTAAATTATTATGATCATCATTATTATTTTTGCTGAATACCAATTATGTAATCTTTGGCGATTAATTCCTGACATTCGGTAAAAGAAAAACTATTCGGAAATCGAATTTGTCTTTTAGACGCTTATTTTCCAATCATTTGAAACCGAAGTTGACACGAGCTACATTTATAGTCATAAAATCGTATATTGAATTTTATGTATTTAAGACACTGCGTTTTTGAACTGTCGCATTTGCATGTTTCTGAAATTTCCAGCCCAAAAATTGGCCAGCTCCTTTTTAGATTAGATTCAAACTTTGACAGATATTTACACTCTAAATGTTAAATCTATATGCTAAATTTTATCCCTCTAGCTCTTTCCGCTTTAGTCAACCTGTTAATTTATATTCGGACAGCAAGACAATTTGCTTGAAAGTGTATAGAAATGTACAAATTTAGTGTAAAGATCATATACCATCCGTCGTATTTCATCCATCTAGCTCAAAACGTTTTTGAGTTACCCTTCCCACAAACAGGCAGACTGATATTTTCCAAACATGTGTTTCTCGAACTCTGTGAGGTCTAAAATGTGAAGATTCGTCAAAATCCGAATTTTTCGATGATTACAATATATTGTCTATATTTCCAATACATGAAAATAAAAATGAAACGGACTCTTATAATATATTCTTATAATTTCAGTAATACTTTATAATTATTAACGAAACTGGAAATCTATAACACTATCTAAACCTGAAACAAAAATTGTATAGCTTTTCTTTTATTTCATTAAAAGACACTTAAAAATAAATGTTAATACGGATGTGACATAAAACATGTTTTTACTTTTTCTTTAACACGTAATCACTTCTTTTTTTATTCCAAAAGTTATCGAATTTCGATTTAACCACACCTCGTTACTTCCCAAAACAAAATCGATTTGCAAAATATTTCATTAAATACTTTTAACAGCTTACAGCACCACACAGGTGTAATGCGAGAAAGGGATTTCTGGCAACCTCCCCCCCCCTCCTCTTGCCATTAGAGTTGCCAGCAAACTGGATAAAATTTGTGAGAAAAATGATTAGCCTTTAATAATTTTTTTTCTGCGGCTATTACGACCATTGAAAGTTACATTAGTGTAAAATATCTGAATCTGATAGCAGTTCTCCCGGGGAGAAATTACGGATAAATGATTATTTAAGTGGCTATTTTCATCATTTTCTCCACTTGTATCAATTTAATTTCGATCATAATGGTATGTTATTAGAGGAAGAGGGTTTTTTTCTTGCTTTCAGATTAATTTCATTTGTTAATTTGTTAGAGGTACCGAATATTAAAAAGGAATATATTGTTAAATTAATGAAACATGGGAAACTTTGAAAATAAAAATCAAGATTAGCAGGTACATTTTTAAAAATCGATTTCATTTAAAAGATTGTTTGATTGTTTACATTTTTTTAAAAATTTATTTCAAAGTTAATTTATTATGCGCATGAACTAGATTTAGTTTATAAAGAATTATTTTAAGAATAATGGGTAATTATATAAGATTACGAGGTAAGGTAAATAATTATATAAGAAAACGAGTAATTCTTATATATATATATATATATATATATATATATATATATATATATTGTTTTTGTGTATCTCGGAATCGGCTCTAACGGTTTGGTCTTTTCTGAAAAAACATTATTTTACACACACACACACACAAACATCCCTTTTTTTTTCCAATAATTATTCGAATAAGTACATTCAACTCCCTAACTTGCTTCGAAAGGTGGGCAGTGTGATATAGTGGTCCGAACAACGCGTGCGTTGCAGGTCCTCACTTCGAGTCATGTTTTCATCTTTATTTATATACTTATTTATTTATATTTAATTTTTTCTTTGTTTCTTAAGTTTTATTTCTCAGAGGCACGTGTTAAAATTTAAATTTTTCCGGGTATCACTTGCAGTTCGAAAAAATCTAATCTTTTAATATGAACTTTTCCTTCTAAAATACCATGCTCGTGAAAGTTAAATTTTATTTTAAATTTTTTATGCAATATATTGTGGGAAAATATGTTTAAAACATTTTTTGATAAATATTTATTGATAAAAAGTAAATTTAATTTATATGTGAAAAAATGCTATCATTGAAAAGATACATTTTTCTTTTTTAAATTTAAAGATTATGTAAAATTTGGTTTTGTATTGCAATATTTTTGGAAAAATACCAAAATCTGGCTTAATTTTTAATTAATTAAAATTCCAAAAAAAAAAAATATCTTCGAGGTGCACATTTTCGTTTTGTAAGTATATATGTTCTAAATTTGGTAGTTGTATTTCAGACACACGCACATCTTTATTATTAAGGGAGATAGAGATCATACATGCATTCTATACACATAGACTATGTGTATAAGGCCGTACTTATATAAGTAATGCATTACTTCGTTTCTCCTAGTATAATCTTTTAATAATACCCAAGACGAAACAGCAGGATTCCATTTAACCAATCAGAATACGCTACATTTAATGTTCAAATTTAATTTCAAACATCTCTTTTGCCGTGGTAAGATGCATTTCAAGGTCAACACGATTTGATTAACATTGTTAATAAGGCTTGTTAACAGCTAATCAACGAAGAAGATTAGTTTGCGTTTAAATTTAACTCTATGATATTATTTTGTACTATCCGAATTTTTAAGAAAGATTTCTATAAAATAAATCGTTTAATGTCGGTAAAAAATTGCAGCCTAAAATTTTTGACGAATAGTACAAAAGCCTTTTGTGAGCACATCTTGATAACACCCAAGATGCTGAATACAGAGAAAAAGGCCATCGCTTTTCTCCCCACCCCTTTCCCCTCGGAAACAAACAACAAAAAAGATTACAAACGCTTTGCTTCTCAAAACACATCTAGAAACAGAGATGGGAACAAAATTCCCAACGAGAAGAACACTTCACTTTTTCCTTCTTTCCTTATTTTCATTATTTCGAAAAACACGATGGCATCAGGTGTTACCTTTACTCTCCAAAAGATTTCTCTTTTTGCAGTTTTCAAGTAGAAGGGAACGGGGAGGTGTGAGCGCTGCACAGCAGACGATATTCGAGGGGGTGGAGGTCAAAGAGAGAAAAGAGAAAAGGAACCTGTGCGTGCTTCTGTAAAAGGGTAAATATTTGCGGGAGAGGAACGTGACGTCACATAAACGGCGAGAAAGAAGGAAGGGGAAGGGGTGAAATTGGCAGGGGAAGAGTGTTCTGCTCCACTAGGCTGGAAAGTAAAACAAAGTCTCTTTTTCCCATCCCCCTCTCGCCCTTCACCATTATTCAGTTTTAGATACTTGGTTGTTCACATTTTCAGCTTCCTAACTTGTCTCACGTTTAATTAATTATTTTTTCCCTTAAGAACAGTTAAGACAGTTTCGACGCATGGAGGAATTGCTGAAGTGTCAGTATAGGGATTTGCAAGGTTTGCTTATTTTCAGGCTGTGTTAGCGAAAACACCAGTTCACTCAAATTAACGCAGAATATCAAAACGCATGCACTTATTACGAAAAAGTCTTTTAAGTCCAAATTTTCGATTCATATATTTGCAAAGCTACATATAAATATATATTTATAATGTTACAAATCTGTTGTTTGCTTCAAAGCATAGTTAGTTACATCATAGGAAAGATAGCTTTTACGGACAGCTCTATTGGATGCTGATCAATGAGCCCCGGGATTGGCAACAAACGTGGCGAATTTGGTGGCAAAATGGATGATATTAGAATCTTCAGGAATTTTTGGCGATATGACTAATAGGAGGCGAATTAGCTGATTCTTCGATAACCTTCTATGCCTGCTCCGGAGGCTATAAAACCCCGGAAGTCAAGCTGAAGTCAGTCGTATACTTAGTTAGAGTTGAATCAGCGATGAATTAGTTGGTTCAGTCCAGCGAAACGCAAGCGTTGATTGGAACTCAAGCAATAAGTCGATTGAGAACTGTGCCTTGTGACGAGTCTTGGAGACAAGTATTGACGCACGGAATTGAATGTTTTGACAAATTAGAACGGATGTTTTCATAAATTTGAAAATTATCAATTGCAAATTATGTATTACATTAAAAAAATATTAAAAACATTGCACAGCAATGAAATCGATATCATAAAAAGATGATTTGTTTAAGCTTTAAGAAAAAAACATTTTTGTGAAACAATAATTTTAAAAGATATGGTCATCAGTTTTCTTAGTTATGTTATAGCCATTATTTATCTGGACCTTTTTTTTAAACCTAATTTTGCACTAAATTAAACCTGTGTTTGACGCTTATTTCTTGATTTCTTTTACATCATCTTTCCGTTGAATGAATTTTGATTAGCCCCATCCGGAGCATCTCTAATATTTTCCAGCTTCATTAATTAACTTTTAATCAGTTTAATCAGCCGGAGTGGTCTCTCCAGAACTTTCTGGCTTACTCTCTAATAAATTTGTCATGACAGAGTGCCTTACATAGCATTGGAGTACAAAAATTACAAAATATATTTTGGAATGAATTTAGCATTTTTACGGAATCCGTCGTGTCTTTGCTAAGATTTTTGGCGATTAATCCTTGGAATATAATTAATTATTCAAATCGAGTTTCAGCTTTAGATATGTTTTTCTCAACAGATTGCAACAAAAATTTGACCCCAAACCGCACTTGTAGTCACAAAATTCTGGACAAAATTTGATATATTTAAGTCATTGCGTTTACTTGTTTCTGAAAGGACAGACTGACAGACAATTACCCCCAGTTGGATTTGGCCCAAATTTTGACATAGATGTTAAATATGTATACCGTTCTCTTCATTTTATAATTATCGTATTAACGTTTATTCGAAAAACCGAACAGACGAACTCACTCTGAACAGATTTTATTCAAAACTTAACAGAAGTCTTCAAACTTTGTGTCATGACTGTTTACCAAATTTCAGCCGTCTAGCTCAAAGCGCTTTTGAGTTATCCTTCTCATAGACAGACAGACGGACATCTTCCAAAAATATGTTTTTGGAACTCAGGGAGGTCTAAGACGTGAATTAGTCAAAATATCGAGTTCGAATTTTTTGGTGATTTTTATATTTTCTCTATATGACGTATACGAAAAAGTATGAAGGAAGTAGTATGAAACGCTAGTATGGTAATTTGTATATGTTACGGCCAGAGCCCAAAGTACGGCCAGTTCGTGAAGTGGTCAGCCAATTCGCGAACTGGCCAAGAGGTTTGGCCAAAGTCCGAAATACTTGCAATTAATATTGTATTTTCTACTTTGGCTGGCCATATCGCGAAGTGGCCGGGAATTCTAGGCCAAAGCCCGATATGATAATCCATACTTATAAATAAGGCTCAATGTATATTTTGTGCGTGTGTGTGTGTGTTGGCGCTCTACAGTCCAAACCCTTTGACATACAGTTATCAAATTTGGCACCTTGGAGGTCGGGAATGTGCACCGTGGAGCGATTTTTTTAAAAATTTTTATTAGAATTTTAATTAAAAGTTAAGCGTAGTTTCGGCGTTTTGTCGCTATAACCAAAAAATATTACAACACAAAATCGATTTTTGCATCAAATTAAAGCTTTTTTTAATTAAAGCTTAAAATTTAATTTATAAATTATGCTAAAATTTAATCTGCACGAGCACGTCAAATTAAAAAAAAAAGCTTTTATCAACGTGTTGCCATCACATTGATAGAAGTTTAAATTAAAAAATAAATCAACTATTATTGCAAATTTAATAAACAAAATTGTAAATTTCGGCTGTATAAAATGAAAAAAAAAGTGTCTGTATAAAATGAAAAAAAAATTAAATAAGATATTTTCTGAAAAGTAAAAGGAGGAAAAGTTTTCTATGAGCTTTGACAATACCTATATTATTAATTCAATAAAACAATTTAATTTAAGGCAAACATAGTTTAATATACTTAGGATAATCATTCTAATCAGCGACCATCAGCTAATTTGGGGCATACATTTGCTAACAAAATGGTCTAAAGGAACTAAATAATAATATTTAATATAACTTTAGTCAATAAATGTTCCGATGAATCAGGAATCTTAAATTTTTACATAGGTCCTCTGCCCTTTGAATCATATTTAACAAAATATTCTTGAGACACCAATACTTTTAATAAAAATTGTTGTACTCCAACTAACTAAATCAATCATTAAAACTGACTGATTTATGAAATTTCAATATCACTCTTCTATAAAAACTGGCGATTTTAGACTACTTCACCGACTGTCTCAATGAAGATACGCTAATCCTCTGCAGGGTTTCTCGACAATGATTGGCCTGTGATTATAAAAATATTGATTGTTCTAAAACTGATGCATAGAAACTTCATAAATCGGTCAGATTCATCGTAGGACTTTTATTTATTTATTTAAAAGTTGGTGTCAAGAGTATTTCGCAGAATATGATTCCTTGGGACCAAAGGATTGTGTAAAATTTAAAAGTCGTAATTTTTTCATAAGTTCATTTATTGACTGAAATAAAATAAAATATTTTTATTTGCATCGTCATTTTGAAAGTAAATAAATAATTTTACGATGAATCAGAGAAAAATTTTTGTTGAATAATTCTTTAAGATATTATATAAATTATTCTGCAGTGCACATATAATTTCACTGCCGAACGACTCTGATTTCAATTTTCATATTTAAAAAAAGACATGGTTACCTTAAATATAAAAATATTTTATGTTGATTGAAGTTTAACATTTCCACTTTAATTTAAAGTAGAAATTTTATAGATACTGACAAGACATTAGAGAAAGTAGTACAATGAAACAGAACTGTTTAAGGCCTACATAAAAGTACTTCTGAATCATATAACTACCAAAATATGAAGCTCAAAAATATTTTGTAGAAAAAGCTACTAAGAGAACAAGTTACATTAATTGAAAATTTTAGCGATCCTGGTAGCGAAAAATTTAGCGATACTGGTGAACCGGCTGGTCACCAAAGGCGACTAGTGGTAAATAAATATAATGACATTCACGTATAAAATATAAATAAGGACATGTTATAGGTGAAATTCGACAGATGGCGCCAACAAAGAAATGTCTTTAAATGATATTAAGAACAAAACTATTTGTCCTTCATATTTGTTTTATTAGCCCTTATTTTTGCTATTTGCCTTTGCAAAAAATTTCATATTTTTTGAAGCGATATTTCGGGAGACAGTGTGATCTGGGATCTTTAACATTAGGTCCATGTAGCAGAAAAAGGACTAAGGATCATCCTTAAAGGTAATTGAAAACTGAATACTCAATTTGCCTTTGTATTCATACACGATACGCAACGCCTTTGCGCAAGATATAATTCGTTCATTTTGAAGGATGCAAATCTAATCTTCACGCTATCACGTTGTTACAGTATATACGTTCACTGAATAATTTCTATTATGGATTTAATATGAGAACAGGATAACACGAGATCATATTTTTATATATTACAAGCTTATTTTTAACTCAGAGGTGTCACCTATATTTAAACTCGTTTCTGAAACAATTGTACTTAATAATAATTAAAAAAAACAGTACACAGAAGTACTCATTTTTAAATATTTCATTTTTAACAGTGTGTGAAACAATCTGCGCTTGATTCCTTTCTTCCTACTTTGACCGATCGTTCCAAGCCATTTCGCAAATTGGCCGGCCAAAGCTCGAAATGAAAAAAAGATCGGACATTGGCAACCTTACAGCAACGTTGGATAGATCGCGAACTGGCCGATTTCGGGCTTTGACCGTAACATATGCACTTCAATGTTGCCATACGACAGTAAGTTAATAAGAATGATTTTTGGGCCACATACGTTAAGGTTTCATATACAGAGAGAATTTCAACACATTAAAAAAAAAGACCCAAAGAGTACCGAATCGCTGATGTTTCGATCTAGGGAATTGTGACTTTCTATAAATTTCAGGTTGCGTTATAGAAGACATAAATTTGCTCGAATTTTCCTTGGAAGGATATTAAAATATATGTGTCTGTCACGAAAAGGCTTTTATGACTAAATTTTCTATTCATAAATTTTCTGGGTTATATGAGGCCTGTCGTAGATACGTTGGCTTTCCCATTTATAATTTTTTTTCCTTTTTTTTCCATTAAAAACACGGAGAGAGTTCGGAAGTATTATGAAGCTGTGTTGAAGTGTCAGTATTTCTGATTTCAGTGTTTTGGCTGAATTTTCAATTCCCGTTAGTTAGTCTGCCAGTTCACTGAAATGATCGTTTGTGAAATATTAGTGTATTTGTTTGTCCGTTAAGTAACAGTTTTTTAAATGAAATTTATTTTCGTAAATTTGCAAAGTTACCTGTTTATTCCTTAAATAAAAAAAGACTTGAAATTTACTTTTTTTCTTCTTCCTCGTATAGAAAAAGAACGAACCGTAATAAAAAAATACAAACTTTGTAGAATTTTTAGGTTTCAGCTTCTTATTTTACACCAGGGGGCAAATTTGCAACTTAACGCATTTCCTTTATAAATAAAAAAAGACATAAAAATCAAATTTCCTAATAATAAAATATAAATGTGCGTATAAGTTAGCTCTCTATAGAATAGACAGCTTTAGCACAAATAGTTAAATGTGTACTTCCAAGATTGATTAGGGCAAAAGTGGCCTAGTGGTAAGATCTCGGTTGCAGAACTGGAGGATTTCGGGTTCGTAACCCGATTCCATCAAAGAACCGTTGTGTGTACGGGTCTGGTGTACGTTAAATCCGTTCAGGCTAAACGTTCTCCTTCTGGTGCGGTGTGGAAAGGGGCGGGTAGTACCAGCTCAAGTGTCATCCGACCGCAGTTCAAAATTACGAGGTCCATCCCTATAATAACTCTAGAGTTGCTTTAAAACGGAACATTATTTAACTAAACTAAACCAAGATTCTTTTTTTTTTTGAAATTTTACTTTTGAATTTAATTAACAAAAAATTAAATATGATTTCAGCTAACTGTTACACTATAGCTTACTAAAATATTATAGCTGAAAGGTAGTTTTTCACGTCAAAACGTTTATAAAAATATCAATTAAATTGTCGGGGAATTTTAGTCGTTTATTGACTATTTTATAATTGAATTTTTGCTCCTTTTTTAACAATATATTACATTCCTACGTTAAAATTCTAACCATTTTTAATGCTATATTAAATATTTAATCGTATGCAATTTTTGTTATTTAAAGCAAAGTGGGCTAGAGTCTTTTTTTTAATACCTTCGTAGTATACGCCTCTACCTTAATAATAATAATACAGAAGAATGTGAATGTAATGGCTATCTAAGTATAAGACTGTTTCACCTAGAGTCAACAAATTTGAAACATACATATTTTAAGGCCAAAACGACCAAAATAATAATCGGAAAAACATATGGAGATTTTTAAAATTATGACTGAATTTTTAAATCACTTAATTTCATACTTTCTCTTATACAGAGAGAAAGTATCGTAATCGTAAAAGCATTCAACTTTTGAGAATGTAACGATTCTTCACATTTCCGTTCTCCCTCCCTCTGAAACTACATTTTTTGAAATATGTAAATACATGTTTGTGAGTTACCACGCCCATATAGAGAGAAACAGCGACATAATTTTAGAAATGCGTTTTTATGATTTAAGAAGTTTTAAAGGTTTTCGAGCGATTGCGTTAACATTAAATTACAGTAGGTAAGGCACACATTGAGCAGATTTGATTCAACATTTGATACAAATTTACAATTTAATTATTAAATTTGAGCTAAATTTCATTTATCGAACTCTTATTTTTCGAAATTTTTTCATGTTCGCTAGTTCTCGGAGAACCTAACTTCCCCTGAGGTTATATTTGTTGAAAATTTAATATAAAGCTATAGATTTAAAGTAAGGAGAATATATCGAATTTCATCCATTTAGTTCAAAATATTTTTCGGTTATCATGTTCACAGACAGTTATGATTCCGCCTGAAACGTGGAAATTACAATTAAAATTAAGATTTCAAACTTCTTCCGTGGTTACGATTTTTTATACTTCGTATAAAAGAAAATAAAATAGCTAAGTCCTCTTTATTATTTCTTTATTCACTTTTAAAAATAAAACTAACCACATTAATAATTTTTTTAATTAATGATTAATTGGATTAAGAAAAAAAAACGAAGAATAATTTCATAGTTTTGAGCCGAGTAAATTCGTGAATAAAAATTGTTATACTGGTGATACTTAACATAATCCAATTACATAATATTTTTAAATATTTTGTAGGATATTTAGGACTTAAAGCTGGCAACAGCATAGTTGTTTACTTACTTTCTACGTCATGTTCTGTTAAGTAAAACTCATTAACGGAGAAATAGGTCTTGAAGTATCTAATGGCGGTACGTAAGACAGTATGATGGAGAAAAACATCTTCTTTTGAAGGAGAAGAAAAAAATAAGCATTATTTTCTTCCCTTTAAAGTCTGTAATCAATCAATGTCTGCCAATTAAAGTGTCTGCTTTCACAGATAAATTGATAAAACTTCTACTTTCTTACGAGAAAGTATCAACTAGAGTTTGCGATAAGTGTACTCGCCACATTCCCTTTATCTGTATCTTTTTTAATGTGATAAAGGTTTTATATCATAATGATTTTTACAAATTTTATTAAACTTATTTCCTGAAATTATGGTGTATTTTAGAGATTTAACAATATTAAAGCGAAAGGGATAAAGTAAATGAAGGGAATATTTTAATGATCATGTGACCTTGCTTGCATTTATTAATAACCAATAAAAAGGAAATAATATCTATTTCTATTAATATGAATGGGGCTCCTGTGTATTGGTATTGACTTTTTACAGGACATACCGGTTGGCATACAGTTTATAAATGCAACAGGTATTTATTCTAG
>JAPMOR010080138.1:0-19594 GCA_026543865.1 Argiope aurantia | reverse complement strand
ACCGAATTTCGTCCATCTAGATCAGAAGTTCCCAAACTTTTTTTTCTCGTAGACCACTTTCAAAGTTTTACTATTTTCGGTAGACCCCCTGCTGCTACATTTCTACTGTATTCCCAAAACTCCTAAAAAATATCACCCTAAATTGGGGGTGTTAAGAAGAAGAAAAAAAAGTAGCACATTTTTTTGTGTCCTATGTATTAAAATAACACTGTTGGTTATACAAAATTATAAACATTTATTATTACAAAAAATCAACAATGAACTCTGAAATGTAAATCAACAATAAAAAATAGTCATACTTTTAATGAGACGGATGTACTTGATGAATTGACAGCAAATTATTAATATTTGGCTTTAGTTTTGTAAGAAGTAATCTCATATCTCCCCGTTCTGTGATGTTCAATCTGCTCCTTTTTTTTTTTGTTAACAGGTTGGTAACGGCACTAAAACTTCTTTCGACAAGATATGACGAGGGAAACGCTATCAAAATTTTTTTCGAAATTTCCCACAGCCCAGGATATTTTTCGGGGATTTCTGCCTGCAGCCGAAATGTTTGATAGCCTTTTTTAAATTTCACCTTCAGTTCCTCGTTGGTGCTGAGATCAAGTAGCTCCCCTTGTAATACCACATTCGCCTCTTCCGTTTCATCAAATGGGGTTATGATCCATGGTGGTATTTCCATTGTCAGAATATCTTCAAATCTATTTTTGAAGTCATCATGCAGGGTATTTTAATGTTGATTGTATGTCTGAATATCCTCATCAAGACATTCTGTCCGTGACAAGTCCGGAAACTGGGAGAATTCGCGCCGACTCATATTTTGCTTCCTTCATTTCAATTTACCAAGAAAAGGTGAAATTACACCCTTTGTTTTTATTAAATTAAGGCTGTCCCCTTATAACTGCAAAATTTTTGTTCTTTATTATGAAAACCTGAAAATGTTTCGTGAACCCCCACTTACAACTTGTGAACCCCTGCTTTATTTTCACGTCTACATGGCCCCAGTGTCGTCTCCTATGGATCCCTGGGGGTCCACCTGGACCACTTTGGGAACCTATGATCTAGACCACTTCGTTTTGTATTTATCGCGTCGTGTTTTGTATGACCGAAAAGTCGGATAGATAGACTTCCTTATGAGTAGATTTGCACCAAATGCGATTTAAGTCTATAAATTTTGTGTAAAGGTCGTATACCAAATTATCCCTCTCTCACAAAGCATGCTTGAGTTATCTTCGTCACAAGAGAGATGTCTGAATTATGTTAGGCAGACAGGTAGATATTTTCCAAAAACATGTATCTCAAATTCAGAGAGGCGTAAAATGTGAAGATTCGTCGAAATTTTGAGTTCGAATTTTGGGACGATTGCAATACTTTCTCTATACTTCGTATACGAGAAAGAAAAAAAATGCAGCTACAATAACCTCATAAATTAGAAGACATATAAAATGTATATGTACGTTTTTATTATAGCGCTATAGAACTGATCTCCATTAAGAAAGTTCATACTTATAATAAACAGAGAATATATAAGTCTAATAAATTAACATGATTTTGATTCTGATATTTAGACGGAATCATGGAAGGGAAATGACACCTGATTTAACTAACATTCAATATAGTCAATATCCCCGTCAAATCAGCTTCTCACCAAAGTAGATAGTGATAAATATTTTCATATACAAATCATTTGCTCTTGGTAAATTTGATATACTTATTAAAATCTGAATACTTTATATGAAATATCAAGCAGGAAATTGAAGAGGAATACTTTGAATAAAAAATACTCTTTATGTAGAGTACCGGAAAAAAAAATTACTTTTCTTTCCTTTGAAGACTTTTACAGATTTTCGAATGCACGGACGTCAGGACATTCAATTGAAAAATGAATTTATAAATTCATTTGACGAAGTAAAAACACAAATGCTGTTAACGATCATAATTGCTTCATGAGTACCGAAATAATACTAATAATTAAAGATGAGAATGAAAAAGAAAAATATGCAATTAGAAGCTTTAAATGAAATGGCATTACAAGTTAGTCAGGAATCTCCAACAGGAATCTCACTGAATTAGGAGTCAGGGATCTTATTGAATTAGGAGTCAGGAATCTTATTGAATACTGCCAGATTTACAAATATCATCAAAATCCGTACTCATTCGCTTATATATTTACTGATTGTTTTCTGGATAATTACTGAAGAAATTACAACTATGCTGTTTGAAATATCTAAACATTTCCGATATTTGAATTAGGAGTCACTATTATTAAGAAAAAAGACAAAAATAGTTAAATGATGTGTGTTTTGGTAACAAAGCGTATATCCCTCCCTTTGCTTAAATATGAATTATTGAAAAACTGTCTAATTTGACTATATATTTGTATGTTAATCGCATGCCATTGGCAAAGATTAAATAAAGAAAAGTCTATTACGATGCAGTTTTTGGCGATTAATCGCTGGTATAAGGCTAATGCATAACTATCTTTCGTAATTTTCACTTCCTAGTAAATGCCAAATTAATGCAAGAAAAATAAATAGCCTTGAGAACTAAAGGATATTAATTTGCAATAATGAGACAGATAAACAAAATGATAGTTTTCTAAAGAGAGGCAACGTTATACGCAAGTCAAGTGTTTCTCGACCTTTTAGAAAATATGTACATTCAAAGACAACAAAGCAAGAATTTAAAAAATTGTAAATTACAAGATTTTAATAAATATAAGCGTCTTTCTGAGATTCTTATGGATGTTATTTTCGAGATTTTTCTTTCGATTTTTTGCCTTTTTTAGATTTTTTGGGATCAGTGGCTTTATCTTTTTTCTTGTCTTTGTTTGTTTCCTTTTCTAACTTTTTTTTAAGTTTCTTTTTCGCTCTTATTAGATACAAACATCCGAAAACAATTATGAGTATTATACCAGCAGAAAACCCAACAACATAAGGTAATAATCTCATTATTAAAGGTCGTGGATTAATAACTTGAACTCGAATGACATTAGTTACCCATTCTCTGGCTCTGCTACTAGATCGACTATTGATTTCAACGATCTTGCACATCCATAGACCAGAGTCGGAATAATCACTTGATTCGAAATACAGTTCATTCTCATCTTTGGAGTCTTTAAATTCCCGAATAAAAGTTGAATTATGAAACCATTTTTGTACTAGCTTTGTTGAGAAAACTCGGTTAAGGATAACACCATTGCAAAATAGGCTAAAAGAACTACCAACTTCCACAAACATATCCGGTTTTTCATTTTGAACTGTTACAGTAGACAAAGACACTGTGACTAAGGACTTTGGCGTTAAGCGAAGGACGCAAGTGAATACTCCACTGTCTTCAGGCATTGCGCCTTTGATCTGTAGATCCTGATTTTCATTAACAATTTTCCTCTTATACCCCGAGTAAATTTCATCACCATTCAGCAGCCAAGTTACCTTTGAATTTGGATACAGTTTGTCTATGGTATTTTTCAACGATCCTTTGCAAGGGATTGTTATACTTTCACCTTTCTGTAGCTGGAATTAAGAAGAATTTTAAAGGATTAATACAAAGAAATTAATTGTGCTAAAGCAGATTTGAATAAAAAATATTATGTCACCTCATATGTTTGACGAATGAAATTATTTTTAAATATTTCGATGATTTATTTAACTGCAGTACCTTACCTACTAAATAGCTTAGGCATCTTTTAACCTCCTGAAAATGGATTGTTTGCGGGCACGTAATAGGACAGTGACTATGGAATTGGTTCTAAATACGACCAGTACCGATACTTACGTATTAACCAAAGCTATTGGTAAACTCGCTTAGCTCTTATGCAATCGGTAAACTTTAGACTCAACTGCATGTCATTATTGAGTAATGCCAATAGACTTACATCTTTGACAATTAACTGCTGACTAGGAATTGCAATATCGGACCAAAAGTTCAATATCGGTATTCGGTATTTTTTAGATCTTAATACCAGGATACCGGTTTTAATACCAGTAGTAGAAATTTTAGAAAAAAAAAGAAAACACAGGTGTTTTTTTGTTTTATTTGCAAGTTTTATTAGAGTGTAATTATCACAAAAAATAATTTGTAACTTATAAATTATAACAGTATATAAAGAATCTCAAAAAAGTAAAGGAACATCTTATTTATTTAAATCACAAAAAAGTGTAAATATCACTATTATGTCTGTAGTACTATTGCAATTTTTTGAAATGTGATCTTAAAAGCATAATGCATCAATTGTACTGTCATTAAGCTTGGAACGTAATTTTGTGAAAAAATTATTGGCTGTCGAAAACGCTCTTTCGGCATCTACGACAGTTGGTGGTACTGTTAGCAATGCGCGAAATACTTTTTCCAGGTATTTACCTCGAAATCCTTCATCTTCAAATAAATCGATTTCTCGTCGGATTGTTTTGGATATAGCTGATTTCTGTATTGTATTTTGGTTTGTTCAATTTTTTTTTTTTATTTATCGCTAATTCTAATTTCTGTTTAAGAGACAATTCCTTTTCACTATCGACATTAGTATCATCATAACCTTCGATAACTGAACCGAATTCTTCTGAATGTGGATAGGTTTGTGAGTAAAAGGTTTTAAGAAAAATTAATATAAACTTAATCAGATTTGAAAACTGGTTAGTCTCTTTTCTTCTTTTTCATTTTCATTTTTAAAATCATTATAATTATGTAAATACTGTTAGACATTTTCTATTTCTGTATGCCTTTCTTCTGTGCGATTTTTCAATGTAATATATAATTTTTCAGATAGTGGCGTGTGCTGTTCTTTCAGTGACTGCAACATGAAATTTATTGTTGCATTAGCTGTTAATAAATTATCATTTCTCCGACATAATGCATCAAAAGCCAGTTTTATTGGAAGTAGAGCTGATACAGTTCTGGATATTAAGTCGAATTCATTATCAGAAAAATTAATTTGAAGATTTAAGTCGATTGCTGCTTTTTGGATTGGATTTCTCAGTTTTGAGAAATCGTTCAAAACTCACAGTCTAATTAATTTCGCCCGTTAGAGAAAAAGAGAGAGAGAGAGAGAGAAAACGTATACTATTTTGCTATGTTGGCGATTCCTGAACATATAGTGGAGACAATTTAAAAAAATACCAGTAAATACCGAAAACATGGTATTTAAACTTGTGAATACCGGTATTACAAAATGGTACAAATGGCTCAAAATATCGATATTCGGTACCCGGTATACAGGCATTGTAATCCCTACTGCTGACATATGGTTAATATACTAGTGTCCTAATTTCTTTTTTACATATAATCTACAAAACTAAAGCTTAGGATACACACTTTCGAGAGAGAGAGACAAAAAATTGTCCGATTGAACAAATGTCATTTATACTGAATGGGCTATTAAAATGTAAAGATCCTCATAACTCAAATAGCTTAGGCCTCATGAAGTCTAAATCCAACATCAATAAGACATTCTTTTTATTTCTGTGCATTGTAAAGAACTTATGAGGTTTTCTGAAATTTTTTTCGCCAGTCTAACAAAAGTCTTTTTCCTTATAAACACTCATTTTATAAGAAATCACCACGATATTATTCGATATTCTAAATGCGAGACAATATCATAACAATGTTGGTGGGCTGTTTATGCTAACATGAATAAAAGGAAATATACTAGAATATTTCCCTGGTGATTTGGGAAATACAAAGGCGTAGGGAGCATGAAGGGGGGGGGGCGAGGGGTCGATGTAGCAAGAGATGTATAAATACTCAGAAACGCCAATTTCAAGGGATCCCTATTAGCACAAAATGCCCAACAATATTGTTATCCTATCTTTACAACATTGAATGGCATTCAAAATATCGAACAACATCGTTGAGATATCAAACAATATTTTGAGCTGATACGGATGCCATAAAGACAAAACATTAGTGTGCAAATGCCTTTTCTTAAAGAAAAATATGATTAAAAGGCACGAATGGAAAAATATCATGTCTAGGTGCAATCTACACTTGTAAAGCTACTGATAGTGACTAAGATGAAAAAAAAATCATATTATATCCCAGGTATCACTTGCTTTCGCTACGCCACATAGGGCAATGCGAAGCACATTTTGCTGTAAAAATGCAATCTTGAGAAAGAATATTCATTATAAATAAAGAATTTGCTTAGAAATTCCAATCGAAATTATATTCAAATGTCTTTAAAGAGCTAGCGATCACTTTGTTTTCGGATAATATAATATATAATGTGATAAGGAAATATTCATAAATCTGTTTCAGAACTTGAACTTATTGTTATATCTTTTTTAAATGCTAATTTAAAAAGATATAATATTTTATGAGCCAAGATAAAAAAAATCATAGTTACTAATTATTAATACAAAACTACTATGGTTTAACTCGTACTTTGATTATTATTTCGAATATAAGAAAATTTGTTCGAAAACAGGATCCTCAATTGTATTTCACTTGAGAATTGTTTTATTTTGTTTTTAAACACACATTCTTTCTCTCGGCGATGCGAAGAACTAAATATAAAAGTTGCTTTCTTACTGAGTTCTACCTTTAATAATTATTCAAAGGATTTAACACTTATTGGCAAAGGAATCATGTGTACTTGGAAATTCTGATGGGTGGACATCAAATGTTTCCGGATATCTGCCAAGATTTTTTCCTTGTCCTCTCCTTGAGATTTGGGACATGGCTGGGTATTGCAGCGTCCTTTCTCTTCTTCGGGTCCTTCGCATACATCCGGATCAAAGCAGATGCGGCTCCTGGTTCCATGACCACCCCCACATGAGGCAGAGCATTCCCAAGGCATCCAGTTCGACCAACCTTTGGTACTCAAGGCTCTGCTTTCGACAGAATGGTAATGCTCAGGCAGGAAATCTAAGATATAATTACATGAGATGATTACATTAATCGCCAAAATATAGAATTTTTTTTAAATGTTATTTTGATGAATCCCTCCTTTTCAGAACTCTCTGAATTTGAAAAAATATTTTTGGAACTTTGCTTACCTACTGATCTATGATGTGATTTTAAGGATATAAGTTGATGTTATTGTTTGTATATTCAATAACACAAAAGTTGAATGAGTTAGACAAAATATACTAGGCTTAAGATGTTTATAGCAAAATTGAAGTTTTGTAACAAATTTTGAAGGGATTGAAATTTTGTCGATCTGTATGCATATGAAAACGATAATTCAAAACGATTGTTTATTTATCCTCAGGTTTAAATCGATAAAAACTACAAGACGCCGCTAACTTGTCGATTGGCAAATCAGAGTTGGCGATTTTGATGCAATTTGAAAATCATTAAATAAATCCGTTATCTTGGCGAAACCTGAAAATCGCCAAGTAAACATGGCAATACAATCATTTTGGCATCTTATGTATATATAAAGAAGCTGGTGATCTTGGTGTAAAGTGAAAATCGTAAAGCAAACCATTATATTGGCATTTTTAGAGTAATTTGCAAATTGCCAAGCAAACCCGAGAACAATAAAAGTAGCTTCAAAATTGCAACGAATTAGGGGGATGAAATCAACGCAAAAATAGATTGTTTCAAAATCTATCATTATGTTTTGTTTTTTAATATACGAAACTAAACAAATTCATCATATAGTATAAGCGTGCGAGGAAGTTGAAGAAACATTATTTCTGCTTATTGTACTTATAATAACGTGGTAAATAGAGTCGAACTATTTTATAAATCAAAAAAGAAGTTTGCAGTATTATCGCAAATTTTTTAAACCAAAAAAAAAAGTTCTTAATATATGATAATTGATTGTTATTCTAATTTCATTATTAATTAGAACTTCAAATAATGCATTACTCTTTAATTTATTGGTTTTCTTTGCGAGTTAATTTATTTCTCTTAGTTACTTATTTTTAATTAGCCGCCTTTGATGAACAACTTGTAGCATGCTAATAAATTACTGCAATAATTAAAAAAGTATATATGTTTTCTTTTCATGAAAATGGTAACCAGCCATTATTACAAAAACACTTCGTCTTAAATGACCCTATTTTGTTTATTATCGAAGCATATTTTTAGTGAAGGAAATCTAGTTATATATTTAAAATAATAGCTAAAAAATCAATGCACGAGTGCTCATTTCCAACTACTAGTCCGATTTCGCTGTTTTTGTTTCATATGCCAGCTTGCGACCTCTATATATCTCACTAAGCTCCATTGCGTTCTATCAACCTCTGTTTCAAAGAAAATTCGAAAAAGGGAGAATATAGGAAAATCTTGCAGCAAATTCGCCATCTGAAACCGCGAAACTGATTTTAAAATGTTTTATTTCACAAGTTCATGGTCCTCAGATACATCATCAAGCGACGTTTGTTTTACATATATACACACATCCTACAGCCATTTTCAGGAAAAATCGAAAAAAAAATCATTATGCATTCTGAATGAGGAAATCTTCTAATAGACGTCATCAGCCAAAACCACAGAACCGTTTTTAAAAGATTTCATTTCATGTGAAAACTCATGATTCCTAAGCAAGTCATCAATATTCGTTTGCCTTTCTCTTCCTTCCATATTCGTAAGAAACTGGAAAAGAAAAATTCACTCTATATTCTCTAAAGAAAAATCTTGCGAGAATTCGCAAATCCCAATTACTAAACCGATTTCAAAAAATTTCCTTCATATGATTGCTCATGACCCCTCTGTTACAAACCTGCAATTCGGCTTCCCAGCATAGTTTGTTCCACTATCAGAAAGACTGTTTTAAAGTCATCGGTAGTGGACGTAGTCCGTGAGTCACGCCGGAGGTCCCAGAGCTTGGCGACCATTTGGCGACTTTGCGACGAATTTGGCGACTTTGGCGCCAAAATAAATTATACCCGAAACATCGAGAATTTTCCCGATCCATCCAGTAGGGACCGAGATACGCCTCAAACGTTCCTGATTGGTTGAGAGGCCTCTAGCCCCACCTCCTGAGACCTATAAAAGGAGCCAGTCTGTGCTGCTAGAGTGAGTAGTCGAAGAGAGTCGAAGAAGAGTAGTCGGAACCGACGGAGCGGAGTAGTCAGAGTAGTAGTAGTCGGAAGCGACAGAGCAGAGTAGTCGGAATCGAAGGTGAAGAACTAGTCTCCCAGTGATTAGCAGAGCAGCGACGGAGTTAAGCTAGTGCCGAACTGAGCTGTGCGCTACTGTCTGCAGTAGAGTTTTGTTGTGTGCTGTTGTTTACACGTCTCGCGGCTGAAGATAATTGTCTTCTCTGTGCTGTATATAGTTGTCGCCTTTGTGCTGTCCTGTGTGTCTTCGTGTAAATAAACCTCGTTGTTTCTTTTTCTACTGCTGATTGAGCGTTCTCCACACCATATAACTTCCACTATCCAAACGAACCCCCGGTAAAATTCGTAACACCTCGATTCGTAATCAATGGTCGTCTGCTCCCTTCTCCATTTGGTGAGATCTTGTACAATACAAATTTGGCATAGTCCTCATTCTCAACAACTGGAAAGATTTTTGGCTATTTTCATAGTCAATTTGACAATTTCGCCTCTGTGAAATACAGCTAACCAATCAGAATACTCTATCATTATTGTGCAACTTTTATATTACTATAGCTATTCTGTTATTATACTTTTGCTGTGATAAGATGTAGTTTATTGTAATTTGGTTCAATACATTCTATTAACCAAGCAACTCCTGCTAACTATATTAACGACACTGTACATTCATATTTCGAATCTTTTCAAATTAAAAGTGATAATAAGATTATCTAATAATAATAAGAGAGATTTTAAATTATAATAGTATATTAAACCATTTTAATGATTAGCTACACTTGCAAAATGTCCAAATCGGTCCAGTTATTAAGTTTGGATTCTTTGTCTCAGTTTTATTTTGCAATATCTCTCGAAAATGGATGTAGACTCTTTATGACCTATCGAAGAGTCACGAGTTTTAGTAAGAAATTGAAATCGTCAAAATCAGTACGTCAAATATGTTATTCAATTCCTACTATTACCTCATACTCTCTCTCTCTATATATATATCTTGTTCAAATTTTCAATCGTTAATAAAATACTTTTTATTCATCCACTCAAATTCAAATACATTTTTTTCAACCTGTACTGGATGACACTTGATGTTAATACAGTTTTTTTTTCAAATATTAAATAATTAATTAAATTTGTCCAATAATTTCTATTTGGTCGCCAAGCTCTATGTCCAATAATTCCTATTTGGTCGCCAAGCTCTATTTTGCCACTTAATATTGTAATTCTGTCGTATGCATATACATATTTATATTAATTGTAATTATTTAATAAAAAGTAACTAAATAAAAAAAATTGTTGGCCTAAGTAGGAATTGACTTAAATTTATATATATATATATATATTACTTGTTTTCTGATTGTTACTGGCAAACTCGGTCAAAGATTTTCAAAACCGAAAACGGACAGTGAAGTCATGTTTTTGAAATTTCTCTCGGAAATGGATAGCGTTGAGAGAGGAGCAACACTGATTTGATATGAAATTCATGTAAACATATATAAAACGTTAATTTAATATTAAAATTTTTAAAAATGCGAAATCAAAAACCTTATACACAATATCGATTTTGTCATTTTTTCCCCATCCACTCAAGTTAAAATCGATATTGTGCATATGGTTTTTGATTTCGCATTTTTTTTTTTTAAAGATGGTGAGCAAATAGTTGATAGCCATAGGCGGATAGTATATTTTTTAAAAAAATTATTTTTCCATTGATGAATTTTATTTGAAATTTGACATGATCTACCGAAAAGTGTAGTAAAAATTCTTATTCCAGATAGCTACAATTTTAGATTCAATCAATGCAAATAAATATATTTAAGTTTATTTGATGTTAGCAAATTTGTGCCAAAGTCAGAAAGTTTTGATCTGAATTATAAGATTTAAATAAATATCATCATAATAGAGTCAAAAACTGATTTAAATTTTGCCATATATTGATTAATGTATATGTTTCTTAAGCTTTTATAAAACTTTTCGTCGATTCCTTATAATAGCAGCATAAAAATAATAAATTTTGTCGTAGTATAAAATACATACCTGCATCTTTACACTGGATTATTTCAGTAAGCCAAATGACAAAGCTAATAATAATAAATGTTATTTTAAAAAATAGAAATGAAGGCATTTAGAAAACGATTTTCATATTTTCTTCAGAACATTCTTTATCTTATTCAATAAGCATTAAATTTTAAACAGCCGATTGTTGAAACAAGCGAACAATGAATTGAAATACGAATACTTTTTTAGTATATGTGAATAGAAATTTTCTTTGTTGAGAGTTTAATTGTTATTAACGTAAAAGTTTACAAAAAATATTCCATCTCTGTCTTTAATATTAAAAGAGGATGTATTTTTATGAATTTTTCTGTAAGTGTGTGTGTTGGCATTCTACAAGACAAGCTGTGTGATCTAGAATTACCAACTGAGACGCAGATAAACTTTGAAATTTGGAGGATAAAAATGTGTACATAAGAATTACTTTTTTAAATTTAATTAATGAAAAATTAATTACAATTTTTATGCGCTATTATCCATAAATATGATTACAAAAATTGATTTTTATATCAGTTTAAACATTAAAAATTTACCTTTTTAATGTCATTTTAACAGTAATGTATTCTTAAAAAAAACTTTAAAATTTTTTAACAATAAATAGAATAAAATGATGAAATTAAACGATGGGCTACAGCCAATCTATATTCTTTTAAAAATAAAACATAACTATTGCATTCTTTATAAAATTTGTTATGCAACGAAATACTTTTGTGTGGCAAAATGCACTGATGTACACTTATCACTAATGGAACTAAAATTCAGTAAACAGATGATTGATTCTTTATTGTAAAATTTCGCCCAATTTATATCAAATATTTCAACTGACATTTATACGGATTTCAAGTTTAATTTTACAAGATTGTTTGAGTCAATAAGAATTTTTTTTTTTCTGGTTGTAATATTTATTGTTTATAGAAAAAAATTCAAAAATTTTATGCACATGATTATATTTATTTTAGAATAAATCTAATGCATGCCCGAAAAATTCTATATTCTTCTTTATGCTATGTTAATTATGTTTGAAACAAATCTTGTTAAAAAATGCATGCGGCAGTAAGAAGTATTGAAAATGATTCGATTCTAACAGCTGGTTGAATCTTTCACCTTTGGAATAATAAGGAAAGAAATAATTTGAAAAAATATTTCCCTGTTATTCTGGAATCACCCATTAAAAAAAGATTAAAGTGATTCGCTATCAGATGAATACGCACTTTTCAGTAGCGTAGAGAGAGATAGCGGACGCAAGAGATATAATTTTTTGACCCCTTCATGATATTTTTATATTCTTGTATATATAGTATAGAGATAGTAATCAACCAAAAATTCGAACTCGAGATTTTGATGAATCTCCATGTTTTAGACCTCTCTGAATTTGAGAAAAGACCGCCTGTTTGTGACAAAGATAATTCAAAAATGTTGAATTGTGGTGGTATGTAGATTATTATGATCTGTGCATGCAGCAACAGGACGAATGTTGTTGGAAACATTTCTTTAATAATCACATTCACACACTTAAAACAAACACAAAGACAAGACATTCACGCGCGCGGCTTTTCAGTTCAGCGTCACATCTCTTTCCCATTACAATCGCAATGCACTATGGTATGACATATGGGATAGCCTAATCAGGCATCGCCATCTAGTATCCAAAAGAGAAGATAAGAGTAATGCAACTGCTACATCCTCCCCCTCTGGCTCCGACGACGTCCCGGCAAGGAGACAGAATTTGAATTGTCTTGAAGTCTATTGGTTAAGAGTAATGCAACTGCTACAGAATAAAATTTGTATACACAAAATGTGTAAATTTCTACCAATTTTGAGCAAAATACGCTCACAGGAAGTATGTGTTCGAATATAATTTACCATGATGGCTACGAAACGAAGGAAGCTAAATAAATAAAATTCGAAACACAGGATTAACATCTATAGTGTAGACAGCTTTCAAATTTTGAGCCAAATCCAAGAAGGGATTGACCGTGATCTTTACTTTTAAAAGCATGCAAACGTGGTAACTCAAAAACGCAATGACTGAAAAATATCAAATTTGGTATGGGATTTTGTGACTACAATTGTAGTTTTATGTCATTTTTCTTCTTTTTCTCAATCTGTTTATATTATTAATTACACGCCAGGGATAAATCGCCAAAGATAAAACGACAGATCCCGTAAAAATGCTTAATCCACGCCAAAGGTTAATATTTCGTAACTATTGCTCGCCAATGCCATGTAAGGCGTTCTCAAGGATAATATCTTTATTATAGAATATGCGAGAATGTTTTGAAGAAATCACTCCAGTTGGTTATTTTAAAAGATGATGTAAATGCTCTAATGTTTTGTCTAGATGGCATCCCAGGTATCTATACAGTCTCCTTCCTTCTTAGTAGACCTATCTTTACGTCACTGGCATTTTCAGAGGTATAACTAAAAATAACTGGCTGTTAAGACGGTTAAAAGTATTTTCATAAAAGTACAGATACAAAAATGATACACAGCAACAAAAACAGATTTATTTTTTAAATAAAAAATAACTTTATTATTTCTTATAAGCAGGTAGTTTTGTTAGAAAGTTTGTTCTCCAATTTTTAAAGAAAATATCACAAAAATATGCTTGTGCTCAGGAAATTCATCACGAAAATGCGATCTTCTTTCAGCGGGTAGTTAAATCGTTAAAATTATAAGTCAATCCAGTGGGATACAGAGAACTATCTTTAAAACCTATAACAAATAAAATATATTAATATTATAAGTAATAATGTTACAAAGAAATAAGCAATTGTCTTAAAGATAGCAAATTTCCCTTAAAAAAAGATAAGAACTGCTCAGAAAAACAACCCAAATTAGTAATAAATATTAAGTTAAATGAAAAAAAAAAAAAAAAAAAAAAGGAACTAAAAAGAAAGAAAAGACGAATCCGGTCTGAAGACTTTTTCAAGAATAACTCTCAGGCAGGAATACAAACTGGGAATTTTGTCTGTGGGAGCCTAATTTTCGTCCAAAATATTGACCTATCATGACCCAAAAATCACACAAATTAAGTTTTGGAAATAAGAATTAGTATCATAAAATCAAAGACAATAAATTACACATTAATAATAAGCAATATATTATTTGAAAAATTTAAATCTAAGCAAGACCACAGCAAAATTTGAATCAAACCAAAATATAAAAAGATAATTTTACATTGGTGCTTTTTAAAAGGAGAAACCAATTAGGTAACCTTACAGTCTCCTTCCTTCTTAGTAGACCTAGCTTCACGTCACTGGCATTTTCAGCACTAAAAATAACTGGCTGTTAAGACGTAAGTATATGAAAAACTGCCAATATATTTTGCAGATACTTTTCTTGATATATAGATATGTTTTAGAAATCTTTCAAAATATATTATCATTGAAAAAAGTAAATGCGTTGGAACATATATTTTCTTCTCAAATTACATGTCACAACATATAATATTCTTGCAAAAAATCTATTACTTTTTAAATCATATTTATTTTTACAGTATATGAAGGTATATAGAAGACAATATAATGTAAAATTCAACAATTATATGAAAAATAAAAAAAATTAACAATGGGTAAAATTGGCCCTTTTTTTATCGGCTTGTGTGACTTTCATAGCACGGTTTTCTAGGGCATTTTAAACATACAAGTTAAGAATTAGTATACAAATCAACCTATAAATTCTGTATATATATCCCTTAGTATATTAATATATTTTATAAATTTATCAAAATACATTATCACTAAAAAAATTAATTATGTTTGAACATACATATCAGAATCAGTTGAATGCGAACTTTCATCGAAAAACTCTTGTGTACAATTATCCTTATCATTAAAATCACTTTATGCTTCATTTAAAAGTGTCTGGAACACTGTTTCATAATAGGATCAGTAAATTGGATGATATTTCGGGGCCCAAGTTTTAGCACCATCTGCTAAGCCTTGTTTATCACTGGGACACTAACAGGAAGGTGCAGTCTTAGAAACCTCGCTTAAAGAAATAACTGAATTATTTTAAAAGGCATCAGCTGAAATCGATTGAAGAAGTGCACGTGTATTGAAGATCACAAAACAGTAAGCTACAGGGTCAATCCATTCAATTGAGCTAAAAATAGAATAGGGGTGACCGAAAATACATTGATAGCGGTCTCACAGACCGCACGTCCCCAGTTAAGGGTTAAATTAATGTCTGAAAAGTGAAAAAAAATGGCAATCACGGAAAAAAATCCCATTCTAATATTGTAACTAACTGATATTAAAAAATTATTTATTTGCTCTAATGCACTGCAAAGCTCAATAGTACCCGCTTGCATAACAAGCCTTCTTATTGTGCTTCACGCTTCTTATTCATTGGTTGTTCCTATCATAAGACTACCCATCAAATCTATATGGCATGTTATCAAAGTATCTAGCACAAAAGCACCGAATTCGCGTCCTCAACATTAGAAGAGCAAGGGTTAAACTTGTTCAGAATTCCCCCCCCCCCACACACACACACATTTAGGTTTAATTACATCAGGTGTATTAGTTTTATCACAAAAACCCTTTTAAAGAGCTTTTCTTTGTGTAGTGGTACTTTGCATATCAAGGATGCACATCACAATTTAAAATGGATTTTTAATACCTCATGAATGCAACAAGTGGCATATATAAAGTGACGCATCTTCCATAAGGCATCTACCAAGTGTTGCACACAGAACAATTTAAAACTTTTATTTTTCTTTAATTACAAAATAATTAATTTGTAAAAAGTAAATGAAAATATTGTGAATGATAAAATATTAGAATAAATATTAATATTTAATAAGGTATTAATTGTCAGGCTCCAATTTGTGTCCTTATGTCCATTTAGTTATTAGAATATTCATACAGACGAACATTAGCTTCAATATAATATTTTGTATAATCTAGAATGCTGAGCCATCTGTAGTCATGATCTTTCTTATAATGAAGATGAAGGTGTTTGCCTGTGTGTTGGCATTCAACAGGTTCATTTGTCCTAGATCTAATAAACTTGGCTCATACTTGTATATTTTTGGAGGACGGAAATGTTCAACTCAGAGGGATTTCTTTAAAAATTCTTTTTAGAATTTAAATCAACAACGAAGCAAAATTTTTGCAAAACTTCAAAATTAAGAACAATTCTGAAAATAATATAGTACAAGAATTATTTTTATATCACATTAAAATTCAAACAATTATCTTTTCAATGATATTTATTTTACCAAATAAATCTTTTTTATATTAACAAATTTTTTTTAAAAAAAAAGTTTTAAGTATATTTTCCAACAAGACAAAGATAATAATATATAAAAGTTAACATATAAAAATTCTGACAAATATTAAAGGTATTGTGTTCGTGCGTCAACAAAAATAAAATGCAGACAAACTTACAATAAAACTAAATCTTATTACATTATAGATAATATTATCAAATTTACATCAACTTATTTTCATTCAAAATTCTAGCATCATTTTTAAACAACAAAAAAAAATATCACTGTTGTCAATCTGAATTTTACAACTATTTACAAAATAAAATTTATAATTATTAAAATAATCATTAGCTACTTTTAAATAAAATATTTACAATTTATGTTACAACAGTATCACGAACGATAATACAAAAACGCAAGAATTCTATAAGAACACTAAATATGAAGTTGCATATTATATATAAATTCACTTTTACAATCCAAATTACTATCAACATTAAATACAAAAAATAATGAAACGTCACGAAATAAACTTTTGCTCTTAACACAAATAAATATTGGCACAGCAGATTTCCAGAAAATAAGAGATAATTTACTTAATTCTGAGAAAAAATATATGAAAGATCTAAATTTATATATAAAATACTATAAATATGAGGCAAAATTTTATATTGTTTTAGGTTAGAAATTAGGTTACATTATTAAAAGGATACAAATAACACAATATAACCATTTTTAAAAATTTATAGGAACTGACAGAAAATAAGAGAAATGCATAATAAAATGAATAAATGCTTCTGAAAATAGTATGAATTATAAATCTATCAAAACTAGAACCTTAAAAATATTTTGCTCATGAAGCTATTAAAATTAAGTAACATTAAGTATTTAATTGAAAATTTTAGACCATTATTAACGGCGAACCAGCTGGTCGCCAAAGGCGGTTAGGAAACGTGCATTCGTAAAGTTAATGAATTAAAAATATTAACCATTTAAAAATAAAAGTGTGAGAAGTAAATCAAAAACACAATTGTCTAAATAAATATTTGAAATTTAATATGTGATCTTAAGACTATGATTTTCAAGTTTTATCTTCCAATCTCTACTATTAATAAAAATGAATGTACATATTTGTTGGCACTCTACAAACCAGACTGTTTGGTATACAACAACCAAATTTGCAACAAATATACCTTAGAATGTGTATCTCTAGTCTTTTTTTTTTTTTTTTTTTTGTAGTTCATTCCATTTACACGACATCCATTCTTGCACAATTGCCGATATAAAAAATTATCAAGGGAACCAATGGTTCGAGCACCAAAAGAATTACGAGAACTGCGAAGAATTCCATTTCAGCTGACTTTTAAAATAAGAATGCAGACGATTTCGTAAAATAATAATTCTGACGATTTTTTAAAGCACATACTGACAATTAAAAAATGCTAAAGAATAAGTATTTTCTGTTCGTATTCACAGTAAAAATAAAATTGCAATGTCTTATTAGTTGTAAAAACCTTTCAATTATAATAAAGAACAAAATTAAAATCTTTAATCGATATTTTTTTATTATTTTTAATTTAACCTTTTTCATAAAATAGTTGTAGTTTATGTACAACTCAATTACTGTAAAAAGTAATAAACAAAACAGCATTAGGGTTGCTAGAAGAGCGTTCCGTTGGGTTGCCATATTGGTGATAAACTCGGGGAACACACTAATCTTCACTTCAACCAATAAGAAAAAAGCCAGGATGTAAAATAGTAACAATAAAAGTGATCTTCAATAACAAAACATATTATTGTAGTTAGTTCTGCCTTATATGTTTTTTAAAAAATTGATTAAAATAGAAAAAAAGTATAAGATTGATATTATTAATTTTTTTTTGAATTAAAAAAAAATGCACTGCAGTAATTTAGGAAATTACCATAATTTTTATTAAAATATAATTTTAAAAACATCTTCAACTTACATGTGCCCTCTAAAATATACACATACTAAGTTTGGTAGTTATTTGTCAGTTAAGAGTTTTTGTCTGACTAGTAGAGTGTGACTACACACATTTTCATCTTTATAATTAGTAGAGATCATAGCAAACATAAGAAAAGACTTATTGGAAAGCAATAGTAAATACATGACAGGCTTAGCATTGATTTATGTTTAACCAATATTGTCAATCCAATAATAAACAGGAGCAGAAAGAAGACTGTGCATATGCTGAAAAAGTGGGCAACAGCAAACCAGTATTTGCTGCTGTGCAGTTTTTTTGTATGTGTTATCTAAATGAATTGACAATAGTGGTTAAATAAAAATCTTTCTTTTCAGAAAACCGGTATTAACAAAAAAGCAAACACATGAGTACACTATAAGAGTAAAAGCTATGCAAATATACATACATACACACAAAAATAATCTGTTGCTAGTCTTAGAAGAAAAAATCCCTATTTTGAATTTGGTTAGTGCTTTTTGAAGCAATGTCCATATATAAAAAAAAAGTTTTCAAAATCTTAGTAGTTTATAATATATATACAAAGAAAAAATGCCAGAATTTTTATAAATAATTTTAATTTTTTTATATCTAGTAAAATTTGTCACCTTTCAAAATCAATAACTACACCAAAACAGTTAAACGCAAAAAAACATATATAAAGATCATAAAGATGCGTAATTACTTACCAGCTCCTTCTTGAGAATTTGTCTTTATATAGGATGACATTACAAAACTTGACACATCATCATCCGACAGATAGAACAGAATTCGTAAATGTATGTCTGAATTAAGAATAATTTCATTTGCTTGACCTTCCCGCTTCACATACATTAACATCTTCATAAACTTCTTTCTTAAATAGGATTTTCTTACTAATGCTCTAAGGATATCTGCATAAATTGAGAAGCGGTTATTTGCCACAAAAGGCAATAATGCTTCAAGTTCCCTTTCTTTAGGCATATAACCTCTTAAGCACTTCTGTAGCAATGTTGCAACAGTTTTACATTTACTAATGTCATATAGGCTCATGTATCTAATTTCTGCACAGCACATCAATGCAAAATCATAAAATTCTGCATAGCTAGTGACACAATGATAATCATTAGTTAACAGCATCTGAATTTTTATGACTGTTTTCACACATATGTGATTATCTGGTCTTCCTCCCAAACAAATGTTCATTATTCGCCTGAAAGAAGCTTCAGGATTAATTTCTAAATCGTCAAAAGAAGCACAATGCAAAAGGAGTAAATTTACAACATCCAAATCTGGATAAATTCTTTCCAAACAAATATGAAGTGCTGTTTTATTAGCAACATTACGCATTCCAGGATTTG